>VZRE01012031.1:0-25341 GCA_013396775.1 Cephalopterus ornatus
ATTCTGTGATTCTAAATTACTCCTCATGTATATTCCTGTAAGTGGACAAAATTCTCTTGGATTTCAAGCCAGATACAGATCCTAAGAAAGGATTTAGAAGGTTGGAACTTTGTGGCTGAACTCAGAAAGTGATTTCGGGGTATGTGGGACAGGTGATACTTATACATTTTGCAACAGGAAATGAAAACTCTGTGAGGATGAATGGCCAAAATATAAGAGAATTAGGTTGGTCAGTTGATTTGTTACCATTGAACTTTATTTCTTATTCTATAGTAGATGATGTGTTTGATTTCTTTTTAGCATAGCTGATGAGTTTGAATTGAATTGTGTTTCCCGTGAAGTCGACAAACATTTATGTCTGTCATTGCTCTTGGTCACTCACAGACATTTGGAAAGTGACATGCTTGCTTGCCTGGTATTGACTGCCTTCAGGTAATGTCACCTCATTTATTACTTACTGCAGATAACTTCTGATTCAGTTGTCAGTATCATGACCCCTTCTCCTCTCTCCCTTATTTTCTTTCACAAAGGGAAAATTGTGGCATTAACTAGAAATGTTATTAGTTTTGCAATGTGTTCTCCTGTGTATTGGAGCACTGTACATACTCAGGAATCAAACACAGTTCACAGTAAAGCTTTCTACTTTGCATGGGCTTGTAGAGGGTGAACTTCATAATTGGTATCTGTGCATTCTCCAGAAGCATGAAAGCAGCAGGATTAATAAGTTACACGGCTTTTTTTCTCTTATCTCTCCCATGAGTATAATATTGGCTTTATGGAAGTGATCAGCAAATTCAACTAAGTTTTGAAGTACCATTCTGAGGAAGAAAAAAGTCCTACTGGTTTGGCCAAGGCTTTCAGATTCTGTGTCCCAAAAGGATGAGCACCTGAACAACAGGATCAAGATCTTGGACTTCCATTCAGTGCTTCTAAGAGCACCAAGGGAGGAAACAGAGGAATAGTGTAATCATGATATCCCAGGCTGACCAACTTGGCATTTGGAAAAACAGAACACGCTTTTCACATTATCAGTAAGAATGTTCTTCTGGTGCAAGAGTGTAGAGCAGGTCATGTATCCAGAGCAGAAGGAACACACAAGACATTTGTGTTAAATGTTTGTCTGCTGTAAGCAACCAAAAGTGAAAACCTGTTACACAATACACCAGACTTTGAAATATCATCCCAAAAATGTCATGTGTTATTTGGGCTGTAACATCCAGACTGACACAGATGTAAAAGGACTCAGACATGCTTCTGCATTGTAGATTTACTGAGATGGGATATAGTTTAGTTTTCCTGTAGGGAAGAACAGCTCATCAGTTTTTCAGAGAGCATGGACTAGAGAGGCCAACTCTTTTGATACAGGAAACCCAAATCATCTTTCTGACATGAAATAATAAAAGGAACTCTTGTTTAAAGTTTAGTGATGCATTAAAAAAACTGAAAGCTAACAAATTTACTTCTTTTTCCTTAGTGAATCACTTCTGACATTCATACAGTCAGATTATTGCTTCTGTGTATTAAGCAATGTGTGGTCTCTTCTCTTAAGCCCGAAACAAAATCAAGACCCCTGTGTTTGGATATACATATGGTAAAGATCACTTGCTTATCTTTCTGTGTGCTTCCCAGTGCTAGAGTTACCCATGCGTTACAAATGTCCCTGATGTGAAAAAACACATAGCAGAAATTTTTCTCACAAAATTTGTTATGCAAGTGCCCAGATTACTGTTAGTCATCATCATAACCTCTAGGCTGCCTTCCTTAAAAGCACAGATGTTCCTTGGGTTTTTTTTTCCTTTTCTGTAATAGAGAAATGCCTCACGATAAAGTATAAGGATTACGTGAGCACATATAATGAGAATGTTCCTGTTCTGAGACCTTTGCTAAGAGGAGGCAAAGCCATCAGGATGCAGTTGCAGCAGAAGTGGATGTGAAAGCGCAGCAACTGCACAGCAAGAGGATGTGGTTTTCAACTCAGTTGCACAGTCGGAAGCATTTCATTCAATAACTTTTCTGTTTTGTTCTACTTACGTAGAAAGTTTTGAACAGGTGCTTGGAGAGCATTTACTACTTACAAGTAAATAAAAATGAACTAAACAACACTAAAAGGACTAAAGGTCTTTCTGAATATAGTAAGATGCTGTAATGCATCTTACAGTAAGAGACCCTCAAGACATAGAATCAGTCAGTCTGGCTCTGAAAGTACTACTTGGCTACTCTTCATCTGTTTTTGAGAGGATTTCACACTTTCCAGTTTGTTCCTATTAAGGGGCATTCAAAAGGAACAGTTTGGGAAGTGTAGCTCTTTCTGTGCTACATGCAGAGGCTGTTCCTAAGACCTGAGATAAAAGTTTTTGACAGAATGCCTGATCGGCAAGGAGTGATATGTTTGGTCTTTCAGTCTCCTTTGTGGAGTTGCCACAATACCAGTGTCAGGAACCTTTTGACATTTACTGAGGAACAGTTTGTCCTTCCAAGCAGAACAAACCCAGTATTTTGTCTGTGTTAGACAGTAGAAAGATCAGAAGAAAAAACAGCTTTCACAAATACTTAAGGTGGTGATTTATCTACTTCCTACCAGATAAGAGTGAGGAAGAGACAGCACTGACATTTCATGTGGACTGCTACAGCTGAGCACCTTGAAGCGTTATTTCTCTTGTTGCTGCACACAAATTGTTTCAGGAGACTTGTTTGTTCCCTTCCTTTGTTATTTATTTAAAGAAATTCTCACCAGCTTCCGTGACTCATTTTCCTCCAAAGGGCTGGCTGCTAACAAAAGAAGATTCAAAGATTAACAAACTAGCTGTCTCTCAGAAAAAATGCCACTAGTAGTTTACCTGCCATTATTTTGTCTGAGAATGATTACTTGAATGTCTCATAGATCAGTAATTGAGTTTTGCTTTTGATTGTAGCCAGTTTTCACAAGCAGAGCACTCCCTTCCCGCTTGCACACCTCTTGCAACCCACCCCTGGAAAGAGGGGGGCATAACCCAAGTTCTTATTTATAAATCCCTTGGGGTGGATTAGAGGGAAAGTGACTGAATTATGGGTGTTTAAAAACATATATATGTAGGGTTTATTTTAGAACAATTTTGTTTCAAAGGTAGACAGGTATGTTGCCATTTTGGGAGTTATCATTTGTATCTATCATCTACAACAATATAGCAATCATTAGAGCATAAGGGTAACACTTAAGGAAATGCATAAAGGAGAGAAAGAGAAAGAAAGGATAAAGGTGGAAAGATGTATATAGTCACCGCCCACTGGATCCAGCGATGAAACTTGGTAGTTGCAGCTTCCATGTCTATTAGTTGAAGTGGTGGTCTTGGTCCGTTAGGGGTGGGAAACCCACGCACTCGAAGAAGTTATGAGTTATTATATACTTCCAGCTGAGGTGCGAATGCCTTGTACCTTTCAGGGGCACGGAGTTTTACCATGGCTAGTGTCACAGGCCATGCCACGACCCTCCAAAATCTCCCATAGCCCAGGCCGGGTGCACAGAGTTCCCATGAAGGGCATGGCAAAAACGGCTCATCCCTCCTTTCAGGACTCGACCCCTCAGCAACACTGGTGGGAAGATGGGCCCTGCTGAGTGACCAGTTGTCTCTTCCCAGCCTGCAAAAGTCCCCTGGCGGTCCCAGAATGTGTAAATCATTAACCATTTCAGTCTCTGACAACAGCTGAATGGTCTGATGTGCATTCTGGGTGGTCCTGCAGGGATTTCAGAGGTGCATATGAGAGGATTTACCTAGTACTCCCAAAAACCTGGCCCAGGAATGAGTTGCAAAGTTAGCCTGGTGCTATGGAGTACTGATGGGATGCCAGGCAAAGCCTTCAGTCTCTAACTTCAGTAGGTGAGCTTTTCTGGGACATCCATCTGCTTTCCTACTATTGACCCTCCTGCAAACAGCCTGCATCCCTACCTAGCTCTTTGTTTCCACCCAGTCTCCTTATACTTTTGGGTAGCCTGGGTTTTTGCTGTGGAAAAAAGGGAGCTGGGGAAATATCGAAACAGAAGTTTCTGTTTTGGAAATCTGTCACTATTCTTTTAGAGCTGTGCTCTTTTAGTCTGGTGGTGAGCAGTGACAGGGGAGAAAAATTATAACAGTAATTTGGAAACTGAGAGAAGCAACTGCATGCAGGAGTTGGCAAGATGTAAGTATGTCTATCTTGGATAAGGCTAGAGCAAAATGGGTTCAGTGAAGCTGAAGGAGATGTTGCCAGCAGGAGGAGGAGTGGAATTGAGAAAATAGGTGCTTTGCACATTGTGATTATTGTTTACTCTGTGAGTAAGGATGAATAATACTGTGCTTAACAGATGCAAGAAGATGCCAGAAAGGTCGATATTTCCTGATGGATATGTTAAAAAAATTAAAGGTAGAAACAGGTGAAGAGGAGAAACTCTACATCCTTACTTGGATGTAGGCCTTAGAAAATACTATTATAAGAGAGCATCAGAATTAAATTGAAAATATTCCTTAGAACATTAAAGAACAAAATGTCATTTTTCTCAAGTACAGCAGCAAGCTTTTTTGAATAATTTCTGTCATATGTTTGAAGGTGAACTTAAGTTTTGATTTATACGGACCTAAATGGACTTAAGTTTTTTAATGTCAATTCTAAGCCTGCTGGGATAGTCCCTCGTCTTTCAAATATACTTAGAGAACATCCTGTGCTAGCATAGTGTAGCATAGAAAAAACAAAGGTGAAAACATACTGATAACTGCTATGTATATAAAGGATAGTGTACTTTTATTATTTTTAGATAACTCCATTTGAATTATGGCCACCAGACGTATGGATAATGATCAACTGATTTTCTGTCTGACAGATGTTCTAGATTTGTCTCTGCATACTTTTTAAATCAAGTGCATAAATCAAAATTCACTTACAAAAAGGCATGTCAGACTGTGTCCTTCATCATCTTCCTGTGTTGTCTAATATTGTGCAATGAAGGGAGATTACATCAGAGGAGAAGGAGGTGTGCTGGAGAGGAAAGGGAGGGATTTGAAACAAGTACACAGGGTGGGTAAGGTGAAACTATACTGCAGAAGAGAGTAGTTTAATATAACGTGAGTTGTAGAGCAGATTTTCTCCATTTAAAAAGTAACAATTTAGGGACCAAAACATCTATGCAGGAAAGAAAAGACGGGAAAAAACTCCACAAGGCAGGCTTGAGAAAGTCTTTGGTGTGTTATAACACTAATGTCATTCTGTAGATCTTCATGTGGACAGCAGTCAACTCACAACAGTATTATTGTCTTCACTGTATAAATGGCTGAAATAAAATGGGCAGGAACTGCAGTAATACTGGTATTTTAGTACTGCGAACAAATTTTAGCAGGTTTACTAAGCAGAAGAAGATTCCAAGTATTTTCTGTTCTAAAGTGTAATTTACAGTGTCTTTACTTGCTCTGGTGAGCATGTGAAGAAAAACATTTAGAACACCTACAGTTAAGTAAATATGGACACGCACAAAAAGCCATGAGACTTTCTGTAAACATGGATTTTTCCTCCTTATTTTTATATTACATGTCAAGTACTGAATCTCAGCCATTTTAATTAATACATAGTATAGTGCTATATCTGAGAATGTCAACGCATGTACTTTATGTATTTTCTTAAAAGTTGCATTCTAGAATATTCATGGGTTTATATTCTTGCCACTTACAGAAAAAATTCATTTGGACTTGACCTGTTTTCATGCAAGACAGGAAACTTCTGCTAAATCTCCAGATCAGAACTTTCACTTACTGACTTTGGGTAAAGAAAGTGGTTTATTTGCATGTTCAGGTCATCTTTCAGACTTGCATGTTTTACTTGAGCCTTGATTTCTCACCAAAAATTATTAATTTATTTTATTACAAAGTATTTAGATATACAAAGAAGATGAAGAATATTTATTCTTGTTTCTGGAGTGACACAGCTGAAAGGCAGTTTGAGGGAGAAAAAGAAAATGTTTGTGGTGGGAATGCCAGGTCAGCATCAGTAATCAAATTTCTGCCCCTTCCTTCCTGCAGATCAGAGCAAGTCGTGTTTGATCTCTATTTCTGTAATATTTTCTATCCATGAAATGAAAGCACTAATATTTCCCAACCTTAGAATTTTAGAAAGGGGACTATGATGCTTTGCTTCCTACATGAACAACACTAACATGATTGTGACTTTCCCTATCCAATTCTTACACTAAATCCAGCCAGTTGTCAAACAAAAGCTGACAGCCTTCCATCAGATTGGTCTCCAGTTCCATCTACTCCTAACAAGGAGTAGAGGAAAACAAGTGGTTTGGTATCTGCTGGATAAAGAAATTTTATGAAGAATTTTAGTTTGTTTTTTGAGAGGTCTTTTTTGTATAATTTGCTCCTCTGTGAAACAAGTTTGTTCTAACAAGATTCTAAATAAGAATCTGAGCAAGATTCATAATAAAGAAAACATGCTTTACTTCAGACACCCTGTACGACAACAAAGAGTTTCAGCTTCCTTCCATGTAGTTGTATGGCAAAACCACTTAAAAAGAGGGAACAGGTAATGAAAAGACATACAGATGGCTGGCAGAAAGGGCTGTTGCTGACCCTGTTCACAGGTTTGTTGTAAGTACAGAGTTGTTCATAGTGCTAGTGTGATGTGCAAATGGCACCGTAAGGAAATGCACAGACGTTCTTTTATCTTCAGCTGGGGCAGAAATAAAGCTTAAGCACTCAGTTTGAAATGTATGGGTTTTAATAACAAAAGAACCATTGGACAAAGCCTATGGCTATTGTATTATTGCGCAGGTGATTAGCATCCATCAGACTACAGCTGTTTGCTTCTTCTGTTTGTTCCCTATGCAGACGTTGCTATGACGAAAGGAGTCAGCAATGACTGATGTGGAGCCTGTGGTCACAGATTTTGCAGCATCAGGACGGGCAGGGCGCCGCAACGCCTTACCAGATATCCTGGGCTCTCCTGCTGGTGCTGGGACTTCAGACCTGCCACACAAACTGGCTGAACTCTCTGTTTCAGAAGGTAATGGCTGCACGTGCAGACAAGAATGTTTTTATGCAGTCGTCCTGTGCTTTCTCCTTAAGACTTCTGCCACCACACGTTTTTGATGTCAATACTGATATTTATTTCTTCCTTTATAAATAAATTCAACCTTCCAAAGCAGTTATCTCTTGTACCTCCTGATAAGACAAGTTGTTACTAATCCAGAGTAAGTCTGCCATATTCACCCACAGATTCAGCATTCAGCAGCCTGGGGAAACAGTTCAGTGCTGGGAACTGAATTCCAGTTCCCCTGAGGAAAAGCAAACACGGTTGCATTGATGGGCAACTTGTAAAACCCAGCTATAAATTCAAGTGTACTCCTGCACTGAGATAACCTAGCGCAAGACAGCAAGCTTTGCTGTTAATCCAGTGATAGCTAACCTAACTCAGGCATATACATTAAGAGTAGGGTTTATAGAGATTTACTTCTGCTAGTAGGCTTTCAACTTTGCTATCCGAGACCAGTGCCCAGTTTTGCCATGTCCTTTAATTTGATAAGGTGCTCTGTTGATTTAGCACAGGTCTAATCAATGACAGCTTTGCGTGTGAGCTTTTTACTTTCAGAGTGACTTGAGAGGGGTTTTCACACTCAGAAAAATCTGGTTTCTAATGCCTATGAAGTGAAAATTATAGGTTGACCTTAACCATAGTTTGCCCTTACTTTTTAAATCAGAAATCTTTTCTGAAAACCTTTTCTTGTCATGCCCAACACTGTTGCTGCCATGACAAATGCCACCACAACTGATGGTCCCACATCCAGGAGCAGTGATGGTGTGGGTGCAGCACAGGGAAAGGCAAGCCTGTGCTGAGGTGTGGAGGGTCGTTGAATCTGAACTGAAGTAGATTATAGGACGGATGAAGATGCGTGTCCTCATTTTACATTGCCTGAAGCAATTATAGATGTTGAGTTTACAGCTTCCTAAAGCACCATAAAGGTGGGGGGAGGGAAGATTTATTTGATTATAAATTGTCATTGCTTTGGTGATTTAATTTATATTCATGTATTTGGAGTTCTGTAATCTAAACTAAACATGGGCCTAATCAAAGGATTGCTGGGCAAGTGGAAAGAACATTTCCAGGAGGAGTGACAGAGGACCGAATGACCTTATCCTGACTTCAACTGGGAAAAGAGAGGAAAATAATCTGAATGGGTGCTGGAAGAAGGCATTACTTTCGAAAAAGGAAGGTGCAAAGATTTTTGAAGAAAAGAGGGTGGAAATAAAGAAAAGATTGGGAAAGACAGCAAGGTCAGATACCCTCAGGCTGCAGGGTAATAGTGAGGGGAACTGGGAGAATCTGGAAGAGTAGGTGGGATTCCTGTGATAGAGTACATTCAAAGTAAAGCTGGGAGTCCTGTGAGTCCAATTAAAACTCCTTTGTCTCAAGGAGAGATTTTTTTCTCCATGAATATAAGCATTATGTCCCTACAGATTTTCTCCTTCTGGTATGTACAGCTGAAGCACTGGAAATCCATTCCAAACTACAAACAGTCACTTAACATTTAATGTTCTGGTTTTCAAATATTATGGGGTTTTTTGTTCCAAATAGCTCTTCTGCCTGGCATGGTCAGGCTTCAGCAGGAAAGAATTGTTTCCATTACCAAAGAGGGGGTAGATGGGAATTTGTATTGTTATTAGTGTCAAGAGCTGTGGAAGTGAAGTGACAGGTTCAATCCACTGAAACATTCATTGCTCTATTAAGTGTAACTAGCCTTTGTATTGTTTAGAGCAGTGAATCTTGAGGGAGTTGCACCATGTTAAACCACGAAAGAATACAAAAGCTGTACATAAGTTTCTCATGTTTGTTTCACTTTGGCCTCTGGCAAGTTTAGCAGTTGGAAAGAATATACTTTTTAAAGCATAAAAATTTTCTCTCTTCAGTCTCCCACCCCCCCAAAAAAAAACAGGAAAGAGGGAAAATCTTGTTACAAGAAATGTTACAGCATAGCATAAAATAAGTATTTAGCCCTCCAGACAGAATACTCCTCCTCTCCGGTTGCCCATCCAATGCATTAAGAAGAAGAAATGAAACACATCTATGTTCATTTTAGCAAAATGTAGTGATGCTTACAAATACAGGGACCAGCACTTCCAGGATTTGAAGAACAATTAAGATCATGGAATTGTACTTTGTTTTTGTCATTGACATATAGCTGTGCCATGGCATGCTGGAAGGGAGCAGATTTTGTTATCAGCAGTTTGCAGCAGTGATAATAGGAAATGAATACAGGATGCAGTTAGGTCCACTGACTGCTTGGATGCTTTTTGGGGATGGCAATTCCACAAGCATCAGATGGGAATTACAGCCTCATTGTGTTGTAAGTTAAACTTCTGTTGAGGCAGCAAGTAAATTGAGAAGACTTCATCAAAATGGAAAGACAGTTTTGAACATCAAACGCTGGGACAGGGAAAGAGTTCGTTTGCAAAACATTTGGGACTTAAACAGGCATCTCTTTTTGCCTGTTTCAGGCTATAACAATGAATTGTTAAAAAATGAAAGTAATTTTCAGCTCAGAACAAAGAAGTTAGATAAATGAGAGAAGTGCAGAAGATGGAACATGTGGCTATATAAAGTATGCCCTATTTTGTTTCTGCTCTGAAATTCAGATTCAGTGAAGATTACACGAAATGGTGAGGAGGACTCTCTCCATCTTGTTTCAAATTTAGCTAATGCTGATTGGATCATACATTTCCTCTTTCTAAAATGCTGTCAGCTCCTGTCATAGTGAAAAGTCAGGAACAGGATGTGCTTTTGTCTGGCTTAGAAGAGAAAAGAGATTTGCTGTATATAAATACAAGGATTGTAGCTGTGGGATACAGATGTCCAGGTACTCTGCAAGCCACACCAAGTTAATGTTCTCATGAGATGAGAGGGAGAGATTCTGGCACCAGCTGTTTATCTTGGAGCCTAACTCTGAAACAAAGACAATATGTATCCTGTCTGATTGTCCTCTGATGGTAAGTTTTGGAGGGCAGAGACTTTCCACAGGTGGTCTGGTGGGAGGTCATACTGGAACCAGGTTAAACAGCTCATTGGTGTCACTGGTGGTCCAAAGGTTGAAGAGGAGGCTGCAAGATGCAAAAAGAGAGCAAAGAAGCTATGCTGGTAATCTGCATTGGGGCACCATTCTGCCGATAACCTTTATTATTTGCTGATTTTTTTTCTAGGTCACTGTGTATAACTATCTTGATACACTCAGCAGCTTAACACCTGTTTGCATGTCTAAGTGCTACCAATTATGAGATTAGATTTCCTCTAACAAACTGTTTTCCTCTACCCTGTTTGCAAGACTCCTCTAATATTTGACATCCAACCCTGCACAGAAACAGCCAATAGAGGAGATTGCTTTGTCTCCCTTACCACAACAGTGCTGTGATACGTAATGCTGAAGGGTGTCAAATAACTGAGTTCTTTATTTACCAGTACAGACCTCCGAAGCCTCTAAACGTCTGACCAGACTTAAAACATGATCAGTTTCTGCCAAGAGCTTTAGCTGATGAATTGTGTACAACATTATATATTTGCTGTGATATGTAGAGATCAAGGCATGTAAGGGTGTTTGTGATATTTTATAGCAAGTCTCCAGGGCAAATAGCTGAAAATGTACTCCTTAGATTATAGCTGTTAAAGTGGAAGATGGTACAGCCAGATGTGCTGAGCAGACCACTTCTTGTCCCCCAAAATTGTGTGCTGCCATAGATTTGGGTATTCTGTTACCTTTGGTACTGCCATGAGGGACTTGAAGGTAATGTGAAAATTATTATGGTTATCAAGGAAATCAAGGGAAGAGGAGTTCCTGTTTCTCACTGAGTAAACTTGAGCATCAAAAGAAACAGCGTGGAACTCTTCATATAATGACCAGGCACACTGGGGAGCTTTTACATATTAGTCATGTAAGTATTCAACTCTAATCTATGGAAGAGCAAACTTCCAAATCAGAGTAATAAAAAATCCCTCATCTTGTGAAGACAGAGTGAATTCACATAGGTATTTCTTGGCAAAGAAGGTCAGACAGATAACTGGCATGTTCATAAACTGTAACTGTAAACCAAGCAGTGCTCAAAGGCATGCAATATTGTAACTCCACTGTGGAAATGACCCAGTGAAAAAAAGAGTAACAGTAATACAAAGTTATTTCCAATCTGTTTGTTAAGGCCAAATGCACATTGATCAGTATGTGCAAGGAGCAGGCAAATCAACACCAATAGGCAGTTGCTTTGGGAAGATTCTCTGCAAGTTCTTTATCTTTCAAGTAAATTTCTCTTTCTAAAGCATCCATGACTGTGCTAATAAAGAGCCAGTCCAAACAGAGATGGACTCAAATACTGGCTGCATTAAAAAAGCTATGAGAATGTGTGTGGTATAAATGTTTAATTCTGTCTATTTTTAGATGCAGGAGCAGAGGGTGGAGAAGTGCCATCATCCAAAGCCTTGCTGGAAAGTCAAGAAGTGGAAGGAAAAAGCAATGATTCCTAACACCTAAGGACTGCTGGGTTAATGAAACCCATCAACAGACTTTCCAGCTTCTCTGTGTCACCCTTTCTGAAGTGTGGTAGCAACTTTAGGACCATAGACATGGTTTTGCAACACACTTGTATCTAGATGACATTGATGTGGATGACATACTGTTTTTGATACTGTCATCCTTCAAAACCAATGTTCTAAACATCCAAATGGGAAGAGAACTAAAGAATGCATCTCTTTTTTGGGGTTTTCTCATGGTTATAGTATTCATCGTAACTAATCCTCTTTGACAGTTCAAATTAATATATCTAGCAGACGTTCCAAGGATGATTGTTTCAAAATAAAAATCCTGTTTCTTAATTTCCTCTGACACAGAGGTGTATTCACTCTCTCCACCATGATCTTAAGTATATATTAGATTACAGACATTATCTGTAATTTATCTCCTGAGATTTTTGTTCTCATTAGACAAATGTAGATGGGTGTGAGGGGGGAAAAAAAAAAAGGAAACAATTTTTTTCTTTTCTTCTCCTATCTCCAAAAGGTTTTGTAAACTACTTAAACACCAGTGTTTGTTTTCAAACTCTCCTTAGCTCTATTTGATTATGGGAGATCATCTCAGTTCTCCCACTCTTAGCAGTCTTGTCACTTCTGTCATTTGTTTTCAGGCTGAATATTGTAGCTGTTCATGTGTACCTAAAATAAAGTAGCCATGTTTGTATATGATGAATATTGTTTAATCTCACTGTGGAAATTAATTATCTATAATCTTTTCTGTCTTGGGTTGATTCCTTGATATTTCTCCTGTATGACAAAACCCCATAATACATACTTCTTTTATTTAATCTGGAGTTTGCTTTATTGTTCGGTGACAATGAAGATGTTTCAATCATTGTGATTTTTACAAAGATTTTAAGTAAAGTTTTTTGTCTATTGAAAGGAATTATTTTGCTATTAAGGTCATGCTCCTGAAAATACTTGGCATTCATTCCCTTATTGTAGGAGACCTAAAATTCAGGTACAGACAAGCACCTTCACTGTAGCCTGGGTAGCAGCCACTTACATACATCTTGAAACCTAACCAGCACCTGGAATCAAATGCTTTTATTTGCCCACCATTGGGTTGTAGCCAGAAGGAGGAAGCATCTGTGATGGGTACATTCCACATTTGACTGGTATTGCTATCTGTAAAATATTTGTGTATTCTGCAGCTGGCAGAGAACTTGTAAGAGGCCTCTCTGTACAACTTCCATTCCTACTGTGCATTTACTTATGCCCTGCTGTTTGGGGACCATTCAATAAAGGATCCAGTTTCATTCAACTGAACTGACATTTCGTTCCTTTCTCTTTAACCTGTATTCATGTAACAAGTGCAACATCCCACGGGTTTTTTTCAGGTTTAAAAAGGTAAAATAACTTACTCCATTGGAGAAAAACAGGTGACATAAGAGAGCCTGAGAGACTGAAGTAGCTGACACGGGAGGACCGGCATCGAAAACCACAGTGGAGAGGGACTTAGAGGCAACTATTTTTGTGGCACACACTCTTGTTCTGGGTTGCAGTTTCATTCTCATATACGAGCCTCCTTTGTAGCATCACAGTACATAATATTGGCAAATTATAAGAGGCTAGAATGATCCCATGGAAATCAAGTAACTGAGTATTACTGAAACAGAATTCTTTATATGCCTTATGTGCAGCATATGCTAATGTGCTCTTCTGGGTCATGGCCTATATCGAATTCTGCACTTTAGCAGTTGCAGCACTGAATGTATTTACATTCTTCTCTGATAGAGTACAGACACTGAAATTTGGACTACAGGAATAGATACTTTTAGTACTTTGTTAGCCTAAGATGATTTGAAGTTTTTTACTATAAAACACCAATTATGAACTAGCTGAATTTAGAAAATTATTCATGTGCTAAATTCTATATAAAAATCATTCCACAGCTGTATACATAAATGGAGTTAACCACTCTCAAATGTATAGTCAAGAGTGCTCAACACCCTGGAGAATTACTGTAGGCACTCTGGTGTCATTGAGCCAGTTTATCCAGTTTCAACCATTATCCAGGCTGTACCACCCCCCATTAGCTCAGCTAATGGGTTATTGAGGACAGTGTGTTCTCTTAATTCACCATGGCCACAAAGTTATGGCCCTGAATCAGCAGGGTATTTTAAAACATGCTTAACTTTAAATGCAGACTAGTCCCATAGGAATCAACAGAACTACTTAGGTGCCTAAAATTAGGTACATACTTAATTACCTTGATAAATTACTGCAGCAAACTTCTGTTAAGGCTAATCTGGTATTATAACGCATTAATCCCAATTTCCATTCCAGCAAGTGTGGCACAGGTAATAGTAACTTTTTCATCATCTTACAGCACTATTCTGAGCTTTTATAAAGAACTTCATTTTAGTACCCAGAAAAAAGTTAACTTTGTTGTTTCCAAATTTTAAAACTTAAGGAAACGATTATCCATTCTTACCCACTCTGCATATTTAAAACAAAACAACAGCAAAAAACAAACAAAAAACAACAAACAAAGGAAACCCCAAAAACCAAACCAAACAAACAAACAAAAAACCAGGAAATACCTTTTTAATTTTATTGTGCATACGTAAAACAATTTAGGTATTTTAAAAATTGGCCATAATATTTGCCAGATATCATTAAGAAGGTAATTTTCTTTGGGTCAGCCCTTCATCAGAAGCTTCATGTAAGAGGTGGATGAATATATATGCTGAGGCACATCTTTTGTTAATATAAAACAGAAGAGTTCAATTTTTTATCCGAAAGGTAACAAGAGACTAAATAGGTTTGAGGTAGGGGACTGATTATTAGAATGTTAATTAGATAATCTGAAGTAATTAAGGATTTTTTAAAATGAAGCTTATTTGCTATGATTCCTCAAACAGCTATCTTCACCTGTGCTGTGTACCATCTTTCGGGTACACTACTGCATAGGCTGAGCTTGGGTGGATGAAATGAGTGGCAAAGCAGTTCACAAGGTAGTTTATTTTAAAAGAAATTTCCAAATCAGTGAGAGTACAGCCATATGCAGGCCAAATGTAGTAATCACTGAAGACAAAAATTGGTTCTATACTAGTTACACTGTGAATTATATCTAGCTTTAGTTTTAAGTCATGAGTTACTAATCATACAGAAAATATCTCCCAACTCAGAAAGTCCATAAACACAAATGCTTGAAGGCAAGGAAGCTAATCAGTGGAAATGTCATATATGTTTGCACTATCCAAGACATCTTATTTAGTTATATGGATCTATGACCTGACCCTCAGTGGCCACTTCTCTGTTTTGCAGCTTTCATACAATGGTGATCATACAAAATTATAACTCCACTTGCATTACTTAAGAATTACAACAGAGCAGTGGCTAGAAGAGGTTTAAACTACACTTTACCATCAGTAAGCCAAATATCCTTTATGTATCACACACACAAAGAGGAATACTTGAAGATTTAGCAAATTAGGATTAGTTCGTATTCCTCTCTTCTGTTTGATGGAGCTCTCTGTGTGATGAAAGCCCGTGAAAAGGAATTGAATAGAGATATCTGCATGGATTTCTCCACCGGTTTGGCACAGCTTATATTTGCTGTGCTCAGATCGCGAAGAGTGTGGATTCCCCAGGGTCCAGTCAGCACAGACCAGTGGAGCTGAGCCTGCTGAGATTCCACGGCGCTTGCTCTGAAGTAGAAATAGCAAAGGCTTAAACGGTCCTGCCATCTAGTGGGATCCTCAGCTTTCAGGTAGGTTGTGCAAGGACGTGAAGGGAGACAGTTTAAGAGACCTCAAACCCAGGTGCAAACTGGCCCGGTGAGAGACTGTTTCCAGCTAATCTGAGACGTTCACTCCAGGAGTTTTGCTAAGGGCCCAGAACCTTGGTGCATCTATATTCAGAAATGTGGGTGATGGCAAACAGGAGGCATCTCGTGTTCCAACTCATAAATTCTATGTAAAACAGGTGCCTGAGCCTGGCTTGCAGCCTACCCAGCTTTGGGTGCCTGCTCCACAATTTGAGCAGGGCTGTAAATCCCACCACAGCTGACTGGTTTTGACCTGTTGTTAGCGAGAACTCAGTTTCATCTTCCCAACCTGAAGCTCTACTTCGGCTAGCGATTAGCAATTAATGCTGAGAGCTGTTACTTTATTTTACTATTTTGGTTTATTTCCCTCTTCAGCCCAATGGGGCCAGTTAATATCCCAGGATGGCTGGGAGTGACCGGAAGCCTGAAGGCTGTCACTTCACCTTGTCCTTGTGCCATATCCTAATGCCAGATCTCTGGATTTTAGTGCAAGACATAGATTTGATGGACTTTTATTCTTTTTTTTTTCCTGGGTGCTGAGGGCTTTGCTGTGTTAAGCATGTATTCAACAATTGCCTGCAATGTAAAGGGCCCTCATGTGAGGATGTGGACAATCCCTACCAGTGCTTTATTCCTGGGACTCTCCTGTGCAGGGATTGGTGGTGTAAATCCAGTGTTTACCATACAGTGTACGGGAAAGCTAATCTGTGGCTGGTTTAACCTTACTGTGTATTTTAGTTTCGGTGTTTTGTTTTGGTTTTTTCCCCCAGATCCCTTGGGCATGTTTGTAAATGATATACCAGCAGGGTAAACACAAAAGGAAGGAGCATGTGAACTGCCGTTAACCCTCAGCAGTATTCCAGATGTAGCTTTCTCATAGCGCACCCAACTTTCCTAAGGTTGCAGGAACACCTTTTCCTGAAGGACGGGCTCCGCAGCCGTCAGGCGGCACCTCCCGGCCAGCGGGCACAAGATGGCGCCCGAGCCTTGCCAGGGACGCTCCCGAGCCTTGCCGGGGACACGGCTGGGCCCTCGCCTTCCTCAGCCCTCGCCTCTGCCCGCCCGTCGGCTCTCAGCGCCTCAGACACGGCGGAGTTCCCCTGTCCTTCAGGATGATCCGTAACACGACAAGGAGCGGCGGCTCTGCCGGCGCCGCGGTACGGAGGACAGGGCTCCCCGCGGGCGCCCGGCAGTGCCCGGCAGAGGGCGCCCCTGCCCTGGGCCGGCCTCGGCTCCCGCGGCCGCGTCCAACCTCGGGCCCGACCGAGGGGACCCCACAAGGGCCCTGAGCGCCAGAACTCCCGAGGCTTCTAAAGCAAAGGAATTGGGATGGAAACGTGCCTCTCTTATACCTCCTGCCGGTGAAGGGCAGCTGACCACCCTTCGGAGGCAACTCGCGTAGGGACCGCACCGGCGTCCCTCTGCGCAGCCAAACCAGCAGCATTGTATCATTACGCCTTGCTCTCCAGCAAAGCTGTGGCTCCTGCAAGCCCGCGGTGCCCAGCAACCCGTCCATGGCCCAGAAGCCACCCGCACGGAGCTGCCCGGGGAGCCGGGATTTCCCCGGCAGCTACCCGGACAACCTCCGGCTTCCAACAGACAGCCGGGGCTGAGCCAAGGCATTCAGGGCACCGTGAACTAAAGGGGCCCTTTAAGTGAAAACCAGGAAAACTTCCATACATCCATTCATAGGAGAAATACAGGTTTTGAACGTTCTTGTTCCTCCCACCAATTTTGTGCCCATCTTCTATTTTAATTGCTCAACAGTCCCATCGTGTTTCTTCCTTCCCTCTTAATTTCTCATTTAACTCCATTCAAAGCTCACATCCATCAACTTTGGTGCTCACCCTTCACTTCACTCACACCTTCTTACACCCAACATCAACTATTAGTGCTTTCAACACCCAGTACAAGAAACTAATCTCTTTATTTGCCTCTGTGTTCACTAAAATGAGATGGTAAAAGGAGAACTCATTGCTGTTCTTCCCAGCAAGTTCTGGGTAAATCTTACACATCAGACAGACACATTAGAGACCCTTGAGCCATTCCCTGAACAGCCCTTGTCTTGAACACGGAGAGAAAGCTTCTGTAGAAAACAAACAGCATGTGATTATGCAGAGATGGTGTTGCAATATAAGAAAGTGCTGAAATAAGTGTCTTCTTTCAGACAGCCTTTGAACTGTGTCTTTTTTTTTTTTTTAAACATGGCCTGTTTTGAGTCGAAACTTCTAGGTAAAATTTGTAATGGATAAAATGAAATGTTGAAATGTAAGAAGGAGTATGTTTAAAGACAAGGGGAGACAAAGGACAGTCAGATGGACTTAAAGGCATGAAAGTTGTGCCCTGTTTCTTCTCCATAGCCCTTCTTTTATCAGAACAGATGAGCCAGTCATGGCGCAAGCAAGTTAGCCTGCTCCTGCACCCTCCGCTGGCTCCGGACTCTGGATATTTTGAGCTCTGGCTGCAAGGCTGATCAGCCACTCAAGAAGTTGCAAAGTTGAAACTCAAGTTTCAAAGGTCTGGAGGAAGATGCTATTAGAAGTTTTGTTTAAATGTTACAAGATTAGTTATTCATTTTGGCCATAGAGAACTAGTAAACGTGCATTATGTTTACTACTGCCACATGGAGAGGGAAATATTTTGAAACATGTTTTGAAACACACGAATGTATAGAATTAAAGGAATAGTGGCTGTATCTATACTTCCGCTCTGGCACTTGCTGCAGTACAGTCCAGAAAGTGAGTCCCATGATTATCCAGGCAGGGACTGCATGCCTTTTTTCCTTTATATGCATATCTCTATCTTTTCCCATGGTAGACTCTGAATTTGGCAAAGTGCAAACCCACACTTAGCAAGTGGGATATGATTTTAAGTTTCCTGGTGCAGATGTGCTTATTGCAACCATCTCATGTGATTTCTTGCATAATCCAGGATATAGAACTTCTCTGAATTACTTCCTGCATCATGTTCAATAGCTGTGGTTATTAGCATAGTTTACAACTTGCACGGATAAAAAGTCTTGTAAGGCAATTTGAAAGTTGGTCGAAGGGTTAAGTCTCCTGATAGCTAATATGCACTTCATTTTTAATATAAATTTCTGTTGGCTTAATTTCTGGTGTCTGGAGTTTTGTATACCAGACTGAAGAGACCATTGTTTCTCTGGGATTGTCTCCAAACAGCCAGTATGACCTAAATTTTCCTGAAGTTTGTGTTGGTGCTAGTCCCTATTTAAAGCTAGTAATGAGCTATCTTAACTCTACAATGGTTCAAGTTGCTTTAGAATTTTGTGTTCCAGGAAGTTTATGTATTTAGATTCAAGAAAACTCAGAAATGACTCAACACTTGGTCACAAACCAGTATGTAAAGCAGGGATATAGTTGCATTCTTGAATGAATCAAGTTAGGTGTGTAATTCCAGCTAGGTCACCCAGCATGAGGTTTCATTTCAAATGCCTGATCTGTGTCAGGCATTTGTTCATCCATGACCGGCCCATAAATTGATAACATAATTAAATTATTTATCAAGACTGTGGAATTCAGACATTTCTTCAGGGTGTGTTAACATTGCATTTTAGCACTTCAGAGAAAATGGCTTCCTCCAGGGGAGAGATTTTGATTTAGAGGACACAAACCCAGAGGAGTGTGGCTCCAGCTGCATCTGGGGGATCACATCTGGCTCCAGCAGGCTGTGACTGTGTCCTTGAAGTGCACAGCTGAGTGGAACAAAGGAGGACCTTAGAAATATCCAAATGCAGGTAGTTAATGAGCTGAGCTTTAATTTTGCATCTGTTTTTTAAATTTAGTAGCTGTTTTCTTAAACTTGAAATTTAGTCAAATAAACCTGATTTTACTTTTTATCTAAACCTCATCTGGTGTTGAGAGTGATTTCAGGATAATGAAGAAAATGGAATGCCTCAGTATGGATAAACAGAATGAAGCTACATTGAGTTATTCCAGAAATTTCTTAAATCCAGCCCTGCAGACTACACAGTTGTCTTTTGTTATGCTGAAAGGATTTAGCTTGAGATTGATTACACTGAATTCCAAGTAGTCACAGTAACTATTTGACAGCCTCCATGGTGTATACTAGGGCTACAGAAAGAGAATATGACATTAATGACATATGACAATTTAAACTTGTCCCTTTAACACTGTAAAATTTATATTAATGATGATAAAAATCATTCCTTCCTTTGCTATAATACAGAATCCTTGGACCTTAATACAGAGTGTTTTTCATCTCCACTAATATTCTCACTGGTATGCCCTGAATACCAAATCCACGCGACTCTCACAATCAGTTGCAACAAGTCAAATGCAAGTCATCTAATGTCCTTAAATCCATGTGCTATTTTTCTGTTTTTCCACATAAGGGTTATTTTAATTTAGTATGTTCCTCTTATTCATATGTCTCCTAAATTTCTCTGAGTCATTATCACACCTGAAATAGTCAATTGCTTATTTATAAGACTATTTCTTTCTTCCTCGGTGTACAACCTTATATTTGCCCATGCTGAAATTGTAAGTCTGGAAAGCTGATTTCTTGTATTGATTTTACAATAACTAGACTGCTATTGTAAGTGACACCCTGTATCAGACATTTCTATTACATTTTGGAGGCTTTTAAATAGTTTTTCTACTCTTAAATACAAAAGAAAGCAAAGACAAATATTAAAATTAAAAAGGCATAATGGCACAAAGTTAAAGTAACTGCATCTTCAATGAATTGAACTGGGACCCAGGAAGGTGGCTGGCTTTAGTGCAGGCTAATTCTTTGAGGAGAACCTCTGACTTGAGTCCTCTAAATGAGTTTATACGGTAATATTAGACAGGATATAACAACCCCTCGAAAGCCTTTTAGATGCAGAGAAGGCCCTGGAGATATTTCATAGCATTTGCTTACTTCTTACACCACTGTCGACCAGCTGTCCTCTCAGCTTAAACCAATCCGAATATATGTCTAATAGTTCATAATGAGGTATTAGCGGGTATTTACTTTCCAGGACTTTCGTAATCTCATGTCACACCAATCTGTAACTTAAGAGAGAATCTGCAAGAATGAAATGCATGATCACAGACCACTTCATTTTCACCAATTAGCAAGCAACACCAGAATTAGACCTTAACATGACTTGTGTCTAATGTTAGACTGTCTTGGCACTATTTTGGTTGAGCTTTTACAGTGGCAGGAAGCCTGCTGAACATGCTCCTAAGTTTTGCCTACGGTATGCCATGCTCTTAGAAGGGATATGGTATAAACATGCCTTCCCTGCTTCTGCCTGCATTACCTTGCACTCTGCCTATCATGTGGTCCACAGCTCCAGCAAAGCCCTTCTCATGGGATTTATGCAGCACAAGACTGGATTCGTACAGATGCTTTGTGCCTGGGGCTGTTCTGTGACTACTTCCTTGTGCAACTGCATAACTGGGTGTCTTCTCCATAAGGCATTTGTTGAAATTGGGATTTCTAAAGAGCTGCCCATCAGTAGAGTAAATAAACCTAGATATTTTCTGTGATTCACCAACAGCACTGAGATGGTTTATTTTTATTAGGGGGATTAGAAAATCTCTCAGACAGCTAGAGAGCATGTGAGATAATTTTAGTTACGGACATTCTACTGCTCTGTTTGACATTAGGTTTTTCTGCAGCACTAAAAATCAAATCACACTCGGCTCTGAAGTAACATCATCCCATCTGACACAATAACTACAAAAGCTGCTCATTTCTGTGTTGCACTGAGATCAAAACTGCACAGAGATTCACAGCAGGGCTTCAAAAAAGCTTAAAACATGATAAGAATACCCTAGCCGGCTGTCCATAAATGGAGAAAACTTCTTCTTTCAGCTGCACATTATTTTCAATTTCCTTAATTCAGAAGTAGCCCCCTATATGTTTCACAATGCTAAGAGTTTGAAGAAACACCTAAGTCAGTTAGGACTCTGAATCATGTTGGTTTTCAATGGGATTTAATACCTAAAAGGCCTCTGAGTGCCTACATCTGCTTTTATACCAGCGGAGTTAGGCCTTGGTATCACTGCTGCCCTTTGTTGCACACATGGATACAAGATACTCTGCAGTTCCAGGGTCTTTACTTCCTCGAACTCAGAAATGTTTGAATCATGCAGTCATCACTAAATTATCTGAGTGTCGTATAACATAGTATCCCCTTAACTACTGATCAAACTTTACAGAGTAATACGGTGTTCCTGGCTATTGTATTGTAAAGACGGTGAAAGGATGGAGGTTGAACTGGTGTAGCAAGAGTGCCCTGCCTGCATTAGATCCACTGAGGTACAGAGCAGAAGGATAGATAAACTCAACTTCAAACACTAACTGCACCAATTTCACTACATTTCTACAGCCAGACACTAAGCCTTTAGTGACTGGCTGTAGTGATTAGATGCTCAGCAGCTCCTGACATTGATTGTGAGGAATCCACACATGACAGAACCTCATGGTCAGCCTTTTCTATCACAGGAGCCTAGTGGCCATCCTGTGGTGCCCCCTTCCTCCTCTTTTTTCTTTTCCTGAACAAATGAATTTTTTTCTTTCAAGTACAGAATGAAGGCTGAACGGGGCTGACAGCCTCGTTCTCTGAATGTCTGATGGCACGTGAAGCAGGATATAACAGAGGGGAAAAGTAGCTAAAAGCAGAGTTTGTGTCCTGTATTTGAAGGCTGAAGGTTAGAGTAGCCTCACATTCACCCTGAATGGCCTTTGGAAGCAAGGATTACTCATTACACAGGGAAATCTTGCCACAGCATTTTCAGCTTTCAAGCGCACCTTGCACAGAAAACGCACATGTGCCTACTTAGACTGCTCAGTTGGTGTAAAGAGTTTAGTGTAAAGGAGAATGAATCCCTTGGTGTTCAAAGTGGAATCTGCAGAGGTAGCTTTCATCACAAAGGCATTTTACAGGGGAGAACAGAGTCTGTTAAAACTATCAAACTGCTGACAGCACAAACAAAACTCCAAGCTGGTGTCTTGTGCAGCAACCTGAAATGCACACCAGGTCAGTGTATTTCACACTGCAATCTCCATTCCAGCCACACCAAAGCATTTATACAGATCAAGATGATATTGGTAAAATCATTTAGAATTTAATATCATAGAATCATAGAATGATTTGGGTTTAAAGGGATCATGTGGTTCCAACCCCTGCCCCCCACGGTCAGGGACACCTTTTACTAGACCAGATTGCTCAAAGCCCCATCCAACATGGCCTGGAATAGTTCCAGGGATGGCGCATCCACAACTCCTGTGGGCAACATGTTACAGTGCCGCACCACCTTCACATGTTTGGCTGAAAAATTATCGTCCTCAGGAAGGGAACAGGTCTATTGTGCTAAAGGAAGGGAATAACTCAAAGCACGAGATGTAGAAATGACACCTCAGGGACTTCAAATTTGTTCCCTGTCAGTGCAGAGGAAGGAAACTAACCCAGACACTGTTGAGGTTGATAGGTCTTAAATTTAATCTGCTCTAAAGGCAAGGTGTGACCATGTTCCTGTGCATTAGAAGAATTTCTTGTTAATATCTAATCTAAACCTCTTCTCTTCCTGTTTAAAGCCATTTACCCTTTGTCCTATCACTGCATGACCATGGAAAAAGTCCCTTTCCAGCTTTCCTGTAGTCTGAGTTAGGTACTGATGCATCTCAGGTGAAGTAGGTAAGTGACGAGGTCAGTTTGCATGTACTTGTGTGTCAGCTGCCTGGCTGCCAGCGATGAGACTCTGAGAGACCACCACTGCAGATATTGGCTATGAGTGGTGGGCATTATTTACTTGATAATGTTACTGTATTGAGGAAACACAATCCCCAAACTGATCTGGAGCCAGGGATGACACGCATGCCCAATACCAAACCCATGTGCCCTGTGCCATGACCGTGCCAATCACAAAGTGTATTCCTCATTCATTACAGAGGGTTTGACTGACTACAGACATTAGGTTAGGCAACATCTGTATGAGAGGCACCACTAAGGCTGGTATTCTCTGCAAACTTTGGAGGCACAGCATTACTCAACTTTGTCCAAAAAAATAAAAGGGGACTTGATTCCTTTCATTCTCATGAACAACTGGAGGTCTGTCATTTCAAGTGATGCTCTAGTCTCCTTTGCTTTCTGAGCACAGGCTGAAATGCCCCAGAAGAGCTGGTCAAAAGAGGCAGTCAGACATAAACTGAGCAGCTGCGGGAGGGCACTTTTTGCTTCAACGTTAAGTGGATGGAAGGTTAAAGAGGCATTGATGCACCAGTTCATAACGTTTGGTTATGAAGACTAATGAAAATTGTGTTGTGTGGTAAAAGGAATTAGGATTATATTCCTGGGATTAATTCAGAGAGGGTTTAATTCCTTATGAGTGAGAAAATGGCAAATTAAATTAAATATCTCATCATAAATCATCATTTGCCCTACTCTCAAAGAATGTGCCATATTACAAGAGACTGAAAGAAATGCAAACGATAGTCAAAAACTAATTTAAAAATATTGGGAAAATATTCATAATTATTTGTATTTTATATGGATGAACCAGGTAAAAAATTGTTGAGGTTTCTTTCCTGAATCACACAAATTCTCTTTTACTTAGTCCCTGAGTTTTGTTACAAGAGCTGAAGTGCTAGATTCAGTATTCTGGAATCCATCCAATTCATAGGTCTGGACAAGCTGACACTGTGATGTGTCCCACAGAGACAAGCTGATTTCTGAAAAACATTTGAGAGACAAGGTGACCACCTAGCATCTGAAAAGGATTTCAAAGAGCAACTAGGAAGAAATCATTCCCTCTCTTGCAGGAGAAACAGACACCCCCCCCCAAAAACCCAACAAAACAAAACAAACCCCAAAAACAAACAAACAAAAACAAAAACCAAAACCAACAAACAAAAACTAAAACAAACAAACAAACGAAACCCCAAAACAAAAAGATAAACAACCAAAAACCCAAACAAACAAAACACACACAAAAGTTGTAATCTCTTTCCTTTCTTTCTTCATTCTTAGTCTCCAAATGCTGCCAGTTGTGGGGGCAAGGTGCTGTTTCCAACCAGCAACACCAAACGCCAAGTTCAGACACCATCCATATAGATGCTGCGATGGGTAAAAGGATCTGCCCTTGGCCAACACCAAACTGGGTTTGAAAATCTTCATGGGAAAACTCAGTAGTGTTGTGATCCTCAGTACAGTCATTCACGTTGGGTGCCCGCTTCTGTTTTTTCCACCGTGTTACTTTACATTTAGGGACGGCAACGGGGACCGACGGGGGTGCCCCCGGGAAGGTTCGGGTGAGGAGCGGTGCCTTGGGCTTCCCGCGTCCCGCCGTGTGCCCCGGCCGGGCAGCACCGCGCCCCCTCCCCGGGTCGGGGAGCGCCCTCTCCCGGCGGTGTGGGGCGTCTCCGCGGGGCCGTCGGGGGCGGACCGTGGCCGCCCCCCGCCCCCCGGCCCCCCGCCGGGCGCCCGCTTTNATGCGGGGCGGCGTGGTGCGACTGGCGCTTCTGCCGCTCCGTGGCTCTGTGGTCGGAACACGCAGCCGGCCGCCATGGTCGAAGCTTTCTGCGCCACCTGGAAGCTGGTGGACAGCCACAACTTCGACGAGTACATGAAGGCTCTGGGTAAGTACGGCCGGGAGGCGGCACCTTTAGGAGACCTTGGAATTTTGCACCATACTAAAAATAAAGGCAGCGGTGGTGGCGATATGGGGGGGGTGTTTGAGGCGGCTGTGCTTCTATCCCCAGAGCTGCTTCGCTGCGGGTCATTCAGCCGGGGGGGGCCGGGTGTGCTTGCNCGAGAAGCGTGTGAAAGACGGGCACATGCTGCTTGCGGATAAGCTGGAAACAAACAAACGCAAAAGAAATCATTATGCTGGAGTGATAAGGAACTGAAGCTCAGAGCAGCAGAAGCGGTCGAGGCCGTGCGGGTCACCGCGGACGGGGTGCGGTGGCGGCGAGGGAGGGCGCGGAGCTACAACCGGGGTGGGGCGGGGGGCGGGGAAGGGCAGTACCGATGGGTACTGTCGGGACCA
>VZRE01012031.1:30692-80813 GCA_013396775.1 Cephalopterus ornatus
CACTGCCCGCCCGGCGGCAAGGGGGGGCCGGGATGCGCGCTCCCCGCTTGTGCCTCCTTTCCTCTCCCCTGGACTGCTGCCCACGCTTAGCCCCCTGCCGCGGTATTCCCTGACCCAGCTGGCTTCAGATCAGTAAACACGGCGCTTTTCAGGTACGGGGGGGTTAAGCGGGGCTTATATCCCAGTTATCCGGTGAGTGAGGTGAGGTGAGGTGAGCGGCCCTGCCTGTGGCGCGGTGTCCCGAGGCACGCACTGCAAACACCGCGTCGGGGCTCCGTGTTGTCAGCAAACACGCACGCTTGGCCCGCCGTGCCCCCTGGTACGGCCGTGCGCGCAGGTGAGTGCTCCCAAATGGTTTCCCACAGAATTTTCTTTCCATGTCGCTCACACTTGCCCGGGACCGAACACGCAACAGGTATCCCGGCGTTTCTCTGAGTCCTGTTCGTAGGAGTCACAGTTTTACAGATTTTGAAGAACACTGCTGGTTTTTGCTTCCTGAAATAAAGCTCCACGGGGTAGAGTCGCGTGCTGCTTGCTCAGCCACAGAGTGGGCATGTGACCTTGGGAAAAATCAGTTCATATCCGTCCCTGTTTCACAACCACTGGCCCAGATATATGCGTATCAAAGCCTTTACCAAGTGCTTTGAAACGGACAGAAAGAAATTACTCTTATTTTACATGAAACTTGGAAGGCTTGTGGACTAATACAGGCTTCATTCACCTTATTCAGCATATTCCTATACTTCTCAGCTCCTTTGTCCGTGCAGTGTTGTGTAGCCATGGCTGAGAACATGTCAGCCTGGAAAACAGTGAATAGGTAAGGCTGACACACTGATCTGTGGTGAGAAGCCCAGTCTCTGCTACTGTCGCTGCTGAGAAAAGCTTTGAAATTTTTGCACACATGCTGTTTCTTGCCATTCTTTCTAGACTCTGATCTTTTATAGTAGCTTCCAGTCAGGGAAGCTCTGGAAAAATAATTAAAATGCAACTCCCTCTCTTTTCAGGTGAAGTGGAGAAGTCCTTCTATTGACTCCTCTACTCTGCAGTTTTAGAATTGCTATTAATGAAAAAGAGCCAATTTTCAATTCCTTCCAGTCTCCATTTTATTTCTGGTTAATCGTGTAAACCCGTGCCTCTGCCTCTGGTTTCAGGTTTTTTTACGTGAAGGACTCGACTCTTGTCAAGAATGCAGAACTTACCCATGCTTATCAGACAGGCTAATCAACAATTTGTTAAATTTAATCTCCTTTTCAAGACTTTAAAGGGGAATAGCAGTAGACAAACTGGAACAAACTTGGCATTACCCTGGTATATCTAGTTCAAATGCAAATAATGCCTTTCCTTTAATCTCTGTTTTCTGAAAACAGGGCAGTTCTGGCATGTATCTGATCTACATTTAGATCCGACTTATCATATTACCCCTGATCGCACCAAAGTTTGTTCTTCTTCCAAAGGAGCCAATGCCTCCAACCCAGGCCCATTTGGAGACTTTTTGTGTGATTCTCCTTATCAACTTATTTTGTCAGCATTTGCATTCATGAAGGATTCAAAAGAGCAGGTTTCGTTCATGATTTGGACAGGGTAAGTGTTCAAGTCACTCTGCAGTTAAAGCCGGATAGCCGGATAGCGTGGTAATTCACAAGTTTATATTTGCACCAACAGATCTGAGTTCAGTATCTCACAAATGCTGGTTGTCCCTTTAGTTGTCCAAATAGCTACTGGGTGGAAGACTGAGAATATAAGGCTTCAGGAACAGACTTCAATCTCTGTGTTAACTGTTGGATTGTTCATTGTGATATTTACCACATGGCTGTACCAATGGTGCAGTGAGGGTGGAAAATGGAAAAAGCAAAAAGAAAGCTCAGGGCAATAACTGACTGGAAGTAATTATTAGGGGTGGCAGTGAATTTTGTACATCTTCAGGCCTGCATCTGAAGTCTAAATCTGAAGTGCATCCTTTCTTAGAACATACCCTGTAACTACATTGTGTTTGGTTCTTTAAGAAGTAACTAGAATCAAGCAATACTATAGTTTATGCATTTAAAAAAAAAATGTATAAAGTTACCATTCTGGTTTGCTGCCTGTATGGATTCTAGATCAGTGGCTCACAGGGGCAGGGTAACAGTGTCATAGTTGCTGCCTCTCTTCAGCACTGTCACTCATAGCTGCATGTGCTTCTAAAGAAAGTGTCCCTCATTGCAGGCCTCTGTCGGGGAAAAACATTTACCTTTCCTGTTCCAATCTTCCATATTAGAAAGTGAGCATAATAATACTCTCACAGTGGTGTTACCTGTGAGGCTTTGTGTGCCTTAGCTGTGGGACTGGAGAAAGTGTGAAAGGGAGGCATATGAGTAGCTTGATAGTACTGTGCCCTGTTGCTTTCTAGGAATTCATGAAAGATAGCATTGATGTACTCTTCTGCCATAGGAGAACTCTCAATCCTACCATCACTTAATTTTTTTTGCTATAGATCAATGGATAATTTATCAAAGAGATTAATATTTTTACGTGTTTGTGAGAACTAGTTTATTTATGTTGTGTCATTTAATTTTGCTGGGGAAGGGTGTTAAAAAATAGTAACATATGAAGATAAGTGACGAATTTATTTCGCTTACCTTATTGTACTTAATTTTCAACAGGATGTTGTTTGCAGAATTTTTTGCCTTTCCTCATGTTGCTAACAAACCTTTGTTAATAAAGCCTTTCTCTTTTTCAGAGATAGCCCTCCTCATGTTCCTGTAAAAGAGCTCTCCACAAAGTTGGTCATTAACATCATTGGCAATATGAGTTCTACAATTCGTAATTTCTTTCCAGATCTTCAGGTTTTCCCGGCCTTGGGCAATCATGACTACTGGCCACAGGTAAAACAAGATAGCTATTTGTTTATACGTCCTGTTGAGTGTGTTCCTAACCCCTCAGAAATTATTCTGGAAACAGAATTTTACAGTTCTTCAGTTAGCATTAAAAATGATCAATAGTTTCTCTGTTAAACAGAAACTAGATCTCTCTCTTTGTGCTCGTATCTAAGGAAAGGTTGATGCCAGGTAAAATTTGTACATGACCTGGGATCATGTCAATTCGCTGCTAATCGTTCCTTATGGCTTAGAACCACCATGTGTCGAAATAGTTAATATATGCTAATTTTTTTATTGCTATATGCGTCATGCATGTGTATACACTAACGTAATCTATCAGAAATTACATCCTTAATGGATGTGTGAGCCTGTGATAAGTTTCAAGGTGTACTGAAAGGCCTGCTGGAAATCTGTCTGCTGGCATCACTTCATTTTTTTTTTTTTTTACCAAACTAATGGCAGAATTTTTGTAATGTCCTAATAGTTTTGCCACTATTGTTAGAAAGATGTCTATTTTTTCTGTCCTTTTTGGACACTTAGCCAGTTAATCATCAATCTGAATATTTCTATGTGCAGCTGAGGACTTTTTCACTTTGAGTGTACTGTGAATATTGTTCTTGGAATAGCTCAAAAGTAAACAGTTGCTTCATGTGTCCTTTAAAGCGTGTTGTGGGTTGATTTGGCAGCACACAGAACTCAGAAGCAAATGCTGTCATTGGATCTGAGGAGATCAGAAGGGATGTGGAGCAGGTCAACTAAAATATTTTGTTTGAAATGCCTCGTGGGAATTCAGTAACACCCTTTCACATCCCAAAGGATTTATTCCAGCTTTCTGTGTTATTCATTAGGCCTGTCAGGGTATATGTCAGTGTAGTAGGTAATTATATCATTGCCTGTGTCGTTGCTGGAGTTAGTGGTTTCCAGACTGAAGAGTAACAGAGGTTCTGAGAGAGTGGGAAAAGGAAACATGAGAGACAAAAATAAGAGCTAGACATATATTGGAAATGTGAGCATAGAAACCAAACTGGGACTTCAGTCTCTTGTGTTCTTACTGTGGTAGTTTTGTGTCGGCTTGTCAGGTGCACTGATGGGGACAGGTTGGTTCACTGGAAACCTCTGGTAAGGTATTTTGATAAATAATACCTTAACTGAGGTCTCAGTGTTTTGTTTTCATTTTGTTTTGTTTTTAAAAATGTCTAAACAGAGAATAGTTGTCATTCAGCAGTCTCCTTTGATATAGAAGAAAAAAACTAGATACAATAACCTTGTAGACAAAGAATGTAGGGGCTTCTTCAACAAATATGAATTTTGTTTGTGAAATTAAATCTGAAAATAGAAAAAAAGATGCTCAGGAGGGGCAGATGGGCAGCAAATAGGACTTTGAAGCAGGCAGGTGATTTGAATAACTGGTGATTGTTGTAGTTTTCTCTGCGCAAAGCCACACAGGAGTGTTTGTGTGATACTTTGCTATGAAATGGCATGCTTCACCAATGTGCAGAACTGGCATGCTTTTCAGTTACTGCTTGAAAAAAGGCCATGGGATCAGAATATCCCCACTGTGGGGTCATTTCAACTGTTTTGATTGTTTTAATGTTTGTTTTTTGCAGTTTATGATATTTCTCTTTTTCATATGGACATGCTTGGCAAATGTCCTGTAGGCTGGAAGTGATGTGGAGCAAGCCACACACTGTAGGCTGCTCCAAAGCAAGACTGAAAGCTGCGTTCTCGCCACGCACTGAAGAATTTTATTGCTCTCAGTTGTGTTCTGACCTGTCTTAACAACTGAGCAGTCTTGGGTGATTTTTCTTGCAGAACATGTTATAAACACTACTCAGTATAATCAAGCATTGGGATACCTTTCAGATCGTATACTGTGACCTGTCTTTCTGCATTCTCTAATTTGCTTCGCACCCTTGCCCCTGCTTAAAACAAATTCCCAAACTGCTGTCTATCAGTTCACAGAACACTGTCTTGCCTGGGTCCAAACCACCTTCAGTCCATGACATGGCCCCTTATCTGAGATCAGGTTTTGCTGTGTCTGCTAGTGAGTGTTAGGTCTGGCTCAAAGCTGTCCTAATAACTGATGTCTGCGCACTGCAAGCAACAAATTTCTCAAGAGATGTCTGATTGCACTGCTCCTAGACAGAGACTTACTGACTAAGCCTCTAACGACATAGGTTTAGTTTCAAAGATCTTGGAAAGGTCAAATTTTATGTTTAAGAAAACATGCACTGCAATGCTGTTCCTGTTTCTCGACCCCTGTTAGGACAGGCTGGTATTTTCCTGCCAGGGTTAAATCAGAGCATGGCTCTTAACAGGGTGTGGCTCAGGCGGAAGAGCGCTACAGTCCTAATTAAAGGCGGTAGGAGAAGACACTGATAAAACTTTTCATTTTATATTTTAAATGCTTTGTTGCTAGAACTACAGGACACCACAGTGACATTTGCCAATTTCATCTGAATGTGTCTGAGGGCTGTAGTGGAGTTTTGGGGAGCTGCTATGAACCTCAAGTTCTTCAAAAAATCACCTTCCTTAAGAGAAGCTTCCGTTCAAGCTTTTCATCCAAGAGACTCTATTTTTAGACTTTGACTTGTCCGTTGATATGTTTATTAATTTTGCAGAATGTGTGGTTTTCCATTCTGCTGTATTCCTAAGGTTTGACATATTTCTGGCATTTATCAATGCATTAACAAGGCCGTGCAGTCAGTTCCGACTAAGTTTAGGCATTTGAAGCTGATCAGCAATATTGGATGTTCAGAAGTTGTTTTTTTCCTTTCTTGAATTCCTCCTGGTGATGACTGGATACACGTATGTGTTATGCAAGAGGCCAGGTAGGATAATTTAGTGATTTTTTTTTGTCTGTGTGTCTGAATGCTAAGACTTAGCCAGATTCTCCTCTCTCACAGGATCAGCTTCCTGCAACTACCAGTGAAGTTTACAATGCTGTTGCCAATTTCTGGAAACCGTGGCTTAATGATGAAGCAATCAATACCTTCAGAAAAGGTAAAATATAGCAGTAGTGCATTGTGAAGCTAGGGTTTAGGAAATTAATGTTTCTATGGATTTGTCCTGTTTGTTTAGCTAAGTCTCATAGGATGAATCAGAACAATGGACTATCTGTAATGCTTCTCCTGGAAGAAGTTACTTCTGTTTTTGAATGGCAATGCCTATATTCAAAATATGTTTATTCCTTTCTGATGTAATAATTTTTGCTTCTTGTAGAGATGTACAGTCTTACTGACTTTGTACCAATGCATGTAAAATACCTTTCTGCGTTTAATACCTCTTAATACTTTTTAGATGAAGGCATATGGATGCAAAAGAAAACTTTGTTTGTAAAAAACTGTTAAAATGTTGTTTCTGTTTTAATGCTATATGTATTTCAGAGCATATTGAATAGGTACATTTTTGTTAGGATTGTTCTATTTAGCAAAGGACTGAAAAGTTCAACCCATTTTCCAATCCACTCAAACATTAGGGATTTGGAAGTTTAATTTGTGGGTTTGTGTCCTGAACGAGAACAAACTCGGGATAAGAAAGGAAGTAGAAACTTTAAGAAAGATAATAAAACTCAAAGGGCAGACCATAAATTCGCTTATATTATAGTTCTGTTGCTGGAGCTCCACTGAACTCTGAAGTTACAGCCATTGAAGAAGCTCAGCATGCTGTGGAGAGTTTTGGGAGCTAGAACCGAAAAATGTGATCTTTCCTTTTCATCATATTACCAATCTGAAGTTAAATGACTTTCAAAGTACAAGGCTACTGAACTCCAACAGTTCTTCCTGGAGGAGCCTGTATATTTGCAGTATTTCAAGAAATGTGGACCTTTGAACAACTATTGTATCTCGGTGTGGAAGAAACATTCCAGGCCACTTCTTGCATGTGATAATTGCATCTGAATACTGTCAAATAAACACAAAGACAATTACAGGGAAGAATTCAGAAATAATTCAGTGTCAATGTGGCTGAAAACATCGTTGAGATGTTCTGTTGTGATAAGGTGATATGTAGCTTGAATAAGCATGCATAGTCTATTAGAAAGAGTAAGGCTGGGCATTTTGTCAGTGGTGTACTTTGATTGTAAAGTTGTGCCTTGAAGCCTTTCATTTTTCATAGGATATTGGTCCTGTTTTCACAGGTGGCTTCTACACACAGCTGTTTGAATCCGGTGATAGCTCTCAACGACTCAGGATAATCAGTCTGAACACAAATTTATATTACAGCCCCAACAGCCTAACTGTGAATATCACTGACCCAGCCAACCAGTTTGCCTGGCTGGAGGCAATACTTGAAACCTCTTCACAAAACAAGGAAAAGGTAGGGGCCATGAACAGAACCCATCAGAAGTACAGACAATGAAAATATAACCGTGCTTCTAGAAGAATATTAATGCTGCCAAAGATACTAAAAAATTAAAATTTATTTTTTAATAATTCCTCTTTGGATAGGCACGTTATACTGCAGCAATTAATAAAATAGTTGAATGAAGTTTCTCAAATTATACAGTAAAATACTTTTTCTTTCCTACTATGTAAAATACTGCAGAAGCCAGTTTCTTACTGTTTTACCCATAGCCTTTAATTTTAAAATCTACGCTCTTGGCCTAAGACAAAAGCTAGCATGTTTGATTTACATTTTAGTATAATTAAAAGTATCAAAAATAGAAATTAGAAAGGAATTTGTCAACCACAAAACTTAGCCAAGCTGCAGCAATTGCTATGATTTGAGTGTTAGAGTAAATTGTCATATATTACTCAGGTTTTGAAATGAGATTATAAATTGTTGGCTCCTGATAGATTGATTCATTGGTGCAGGGAAAATATCATCATCTAAGCAGATGTGTTTGAAACATGTTTACATTTTGCTGCAGTGTTGTAATTTAAAAAATATTATAGTCCAGTCAAGAGAAAGGAGAGATTTTCCTTCCTCGTGAAACTCTGCAGCATATTAGCTGGTGTGTACAGTTGACACTAAGTCTCTGCCTGGGACAGAGGGGTTTTAACCAGTTTTTCCATGTTTCTCGTGACTCTCTGACCATGCAGGCTCTGTAATACTTGAACATAAGTTTTTCCTTCTATCCTCTTGAGATGCCAAATTATAAGTCTTGCCCTAGTAACTAATTTTTTTCACTTGAAGTATTTGATAACATTTTTCTTAGGCCTAAAATCACATGTAGATTTATTGGAACTGTTTTCCTCTAATAATATGATAGTATGAATTTAAACATTCTTACTGTTTGTATTTTATATAAAAAAAACTGTCATGATTTACATCTTTCAGAATGCCATTTCTGAGACAGCACTATTACGAAACTGTGGTAACCATTTCTAGGTTACAGCTAAAAGTGTAAGTTTCAAATGAAGGTGCTAATCGTGCTTTCTGTATTTAATTCCTTAGGTGTATATAATAGGTCATGTACCGGTAGGATACTTGCCCTATGCAAGGAATACTACAGCTATAAGGGAGTATTACAATGAGAGACTGGTAAAGATTTTTCGCAAATACAGTAGTGTTATTGCGGGCCAGTTTTTTGGACATACACATAGAGATAGTATCATGGTCCTCCTGGATGAAGAAGGTAATGATGCTTGCTGACTCCTGAATCTTTTCCTTCCTGATTAAAAGCAAATTAATACTTTCTTGCATGTTTTTCCTAGTCAGCCTCTGTTAGAAATAACTGAAAAAGGAAATTGGGAAATACTGCTATATATCTGCAAGAGTTCAAGTCTCACACTCTCCCATTCTTTTTCCAAAGACTGTCCTTTTTTTATTGAAGTCAGAAGAGACTCCTCAAGCTTCCTAATCTATTTTTTTTTAATGAATGCTTGTGCCTAGACAAGAATTTCTAGTCTTTCCTCTCCACTCTCTCAGTGACATGGGCAAATTATACTAGCCAGTTGCTATTGTGTAATGTGTCAAAGGGAATGTTCTGAGGCCAGCTAGACATGCTCTATGTTCTTGTGTTTCCTGCATCATTACTGTGCCTCTCTGCTGAGTTCCCTGCTGCTTCAAAGTTAATTAAGATAAGGGTAAGCAGGAGGCAGGGGAAAGAAAGTCTCTGCCTGTTGCATCTCTTAGATCAGCTAATTTCCCTTCAAGAAAATCACCCACCTTGAAGTTTTTGTTTATTGCTTTGAAATCCCTTAGTTTGAAGCATGGGCATGGCCATATGGAGCACTCTAACATCTCTAACAGAAGATATCTGAGTTGTGTCTGTAGCATAGGACAATGAGAGGTCCATTGCTTTGCTTTATGTAAAATACCCAAATGTTATTTGGCTCTTCATCTATGTTTTACATAAACTTATACAAGCAATGCCCGAAATGATGACTGGGGTAACACTAGTCCAAATCTTTTACCTTTTTACATGGTGTTATCATGCAGTTAATCTCCAGTAAAAAAGAATCCAGACTAATGAAAGAACTGGCTTTTTGTATTTTTTTTAATGGTGTTTAGGGCAGTCTCATACTTACATTTTTTGTACCTTGTCCCGTTTGTGCCTGAAATCATCATCTCTACTGCAAATTTCACTGGGGAGAGGCTGATCTTGGTGCTTGTCATTACAGTTCACATGTGCAACTGCTTCCAAATTATTTTAGTAATTTTGCATCTCTTGACAAGATTTAAACAGTGAAGTTGGATGTAGCTACATACAGATTGTGTTTATCTGTACGGTTTTAGACTGTCTTCTATTCATGACATCTTCCTGTTGATAAAATTCCAGAGAATTCAAGATACATGCAATATTGCAGTCAACATCAGTGTAATGAGATAGAGCTCAGTTTTATCTTCTCCAGAAGAATCTACCGATTTCCAGGCTTTCAAAGCTTCTGCTCATATGTGGAGACCGACCTCATGATTTCACTGATGTGTCAGAGAAGGGAATAGTTAGGGTTTCTTTCTTCTTCCACAGAGAACCTCTCAGTGTGCTTACCTGCATATTCTGTCTCATTAAAACCCACGTGCATCCTCGCAATTCAGTTGCTGTAAAGATCAGTGTTCATATACTAGGTGCTGAGTTAGTGTAGCTGAGTGAAATCAGCGTCAGGTTAATGAGGCTCTGGTGTTTCTAATAACATCATAAACACATAAAGTGACATGTAAAATAGAGTATGGAAACAGCAGCTAAAGGTTTTGAATATGTCTTCAGTAGAAATATGCAAAATGCAGAGACATCACATATAGGCAAGACCACTTTGCACAGGTAGTTGAATTGGTTGGGAAGCCTCTAGTATAGTCAAATTTAAGTGGTACACACTGGAGTGAGTACTGTGGTATTTGACACAGGTTTAGTCTATCTGTTGGAAATATAGAAGGAGTTCACAGTGATATAGCTTATCCAGGGGGGAAAAAAGCTAATGTCCATAAGCCAGTCACTCTTGTTCTCGCTGCGTTGCTCTAAAAATCCATTTGTTTGAAAAAGAAATGATTGAAAGGAAACTGTCTCCTCACCTTCCCTTTTCCTGCAGAAAAGCCAGTCAATTCCTTGTTTGTGGCACCTGCTCTAACCCCAGTGAAGAATGTATGGCAAATGGAGTCCAATAACCCTGGTGTCAGATTGTATCAGTATGATAGTCTTGATTATAGCTTGCTGGTAAGTAAATATTTTAAAGCATTGTTTAAGACCTTAAATATAGTGTAATTGAAAATTACAGTGAGATATCAGCCTTTGTAGTATTATGGCTATTGGTGGAACTTTGGTGCTTACTCTTAATTTTTCTTCCTGGGCAAAGGCAAAGAAATCTGTCTTTCTGTGCCTGCTGAACTACCCAGTACCTTCTATTCTCAGTGGAATATTCTTATGACATAGAATCAAAACCAATCAGAATTTTTCTAGATGAAATTTAGGCAATCGTGAAAGAGGTTCACCCCAAATCTTAGGCTTGTTGTTTGCTGAAGATAGCCTGAGCTTTGGGATGCAGTCCATGAAAGGCTTCTAAAGGGTGTAGAAGGGCAGAGGAATAAAATCACTTTTACCCATATGATGTCTTTTGTAGTCATGCATCTTCCTATATAGAGTTTATACTTTTTAGAGGATATGATAGATAAATTTAGAAGGAAAAAAAGTAAAATACTTTTACTCTGTAGTCTCACAGTTTTGGGAGATGAAGTGAATCCTGTATAATCATATTGGCTCTGAATGACTTGGACTTTCTCTCTGTAATTCAGGATAAAATCTTGACTCCACTGAGTTCAGTGACAATGCACCCTGCAGCTTGACTGGGAGTGGAGTTTCTCTCTGGAGACCTGTGCTAATACCGGCTGCTCCTTTCTTGTGCAGATTTCACTCCTGCATCGAGATCTCTTCCTTTCCCTTAAGTTCTCCCTGGACCATTCCTTTTCTATCTATTCTGCCCCTCAAGGAGTGCCTGCAGAAAGGAGACTTCTGGTTTTTAGCCTTTTGCCCCGCTCCTAAGGCAGACATGAGCATAGGGGAGTTTGGACAGGAAAGACCTCTAACACTGGCACTGCTGCCTTTTGTGTCTCCTTTTTCTTCTCCTCCCCATCCCCCCACCATTACTGCACTGCAAGTACCAGCTTTGGGTGTAAGCCCAGCTCTTGGGGTGGGACATGACCTTCTATTCGCTTGTGAATAATGAGGAGTGACAGCTTCCTAATCAATATATCACTCCAGAGACTTAATGAAGCAGGGAAGAAAGCAATACAGCCGTGACTATTTTTTCTTTCTTTCCTTTTTTTTTTTTAACTGTAGGATCTTTGGCAGTTTTACTTGGACCTCAGAGATGCCAATGAGAAAAATGAATCCAACTGGAAATTAGAATACATCCTGACTAAAACTTACGGCATTGAAGACTTGAAGCCAGAAAGCCTATATGAAATGGCCAAACAGCTGTCTATGCCACACAGCACACTCTTTAAGCAGTATTACAGTAATTTCATTGTGAGTTATGACAAAACCATTGTCTGTGAAGAGGGTTGCAAGACCTGCCAAATATGTGCAATCCAATATTTAGATTACTCCTCATACACAGAGTGTATCCAGCGGGAGGCAACGCGACGATGAAATCTCTGTGCAGTTAATGCAGATAGTGACTTTGCCTGTGATTTAAAGAACCTGCTCGTTCTTTCGCTCACGCACTGATATGCGGAGAGGGAACCTGGGGGACTTCTCTGAATTTCAGGGGAGAAATAAATCTCTCTATATCTTTCTTCTTGCAAACATGTTTTCCTTTATCATCTAAATAAAAGCTTATTGACTATGTAATAGTGGCCAAATACTTCGCTGTTTTTTCAAGTGTCCTGTACCCTTTGTAACAGCCATCCCAGCACGTGGGAATAGAAGTTACTCACTTGGTTCTTTGTAAATCCAAATCTTACTTCTCAGGGTGTGTAAACATAGGCAGTGCCATTTCAGGCATGGAATTTTTATGGGGGCAGGTCTCAACCATCTGCTGTCACAATGTGCAAACTGAAGTCAGCAAAACCCGCATTTGCTGAGACTTGAGTGCAGTTATGTTGTTGATGCGATGCCAGTATTAGGTATCTCCTTGTGCCAAGTTTTCCTTCTTAATCCCTCAAACCCACCTCTGCTTAGGGGCATTTTCTAATGATGGCATAAAAGTGACATAATGGAACACAAACCTCCATCCTGTAAATGCTTAATCTAATTTTTTCAGAATGTGTGTTTGCCCAGCATGAAGTGCTTTTTTTCTCTTGATAGAGCTATGTACATTGATACTGCCATCAAGGAGTCTTCTGGTGTAAGATTTTGCAGCAGACCTTAAATCAAGCTTAAATTGATCAACATCAGTAATTGGACATAGCAGATACATTCTCTGTGTGGCACAGGTCATGCACTTGTCATGGTGTTTCTTATGTTTCTTTTTTCACAGAACAGTCTAGTACTTAATATGAAGATTATCACATATGAATTTACAATTGCAGAATTGCTTCTTCCTCTTCTTGTGGTTAAATATGTGCACAAGATGCTGCCATTAAGATGGCCCTTTGTCTGGTGTGTGTATAACCGAGAAGGACCTCTGCCCATTTTTCTGTCACTTCAAGAGCTACACTTTTGGAAGCTTTGGTCAGTTTAATGCAACACAGGCCCTAGTCTAGATAATATTATCTCTGAGTAACTGGAGCTGTAGAAGTGGTTATGAGACAAATCCAATTATGGTTTTTTTTAATGAGATTAAAGCCTTTACTGTAGCTGTTCAGGAACTTTCTGGGTTTGTTTCCACCCAAACTTGAATTTAGCAGAAAATTTTCAGGTAAATTTTCTGAGTCTGTAGCATGCACAACTAGCTGCAGATACCTCAGATTCGTCACGCATCAATCATTCGCAGAGGAAATGGTTGGCTTGTTAAATTTGCATTCAGGCACAAATCCTCCAGTGGCACTAATGTTTAGAAATGCCATTAATAATGCACAGTAGGCAGTCCTATATTTTAAATTTAGTGCTTGGAGAAGGTATGGTGAGCATGTAAACTCTTTAGTCTGTTCTGGCTGCTCTCAAATGTATCTGTATATGTAAATAACCTGAATTAATGCGGGTACTGTACCAACTACAACTATGAGGAAGTGCCAAAAAGTCTCAGCACTGAAAGCTGATGATTCCATCTGTGTTGGATGTGTTCCTTGGTTGCGTTTCTCATGGGTGTGTTCATTAAAAAAATGCCACTTTCCAGTACCAGTTCTCCAAGGGCAAGGAGGCAGAGTTGTGGGTGGATAGCGTAAGAGCACTTAGAGCTGATAGGATAGCTGAGCTTCTTCCAGTTTGCCAGATGGGTTTTGTTCGGTTCAGTCTTGAGCTTTGAACCGTCTCTTTTCTCATACTGGTTTGTTTCTGTGAGTTTTGTGGCTTCTGTTTAAGCTTAATATCTTCAAGGCATCCTGGAAGCACTATAAAAATTATAAAGTTGTATTTTTCCATTATGGACTTCTTTGATGCTAAACTATAGGCAGTGCTGGACCATGTGGTGATTTAGTAGCAATAGAATTCTAGAAAGAGAGGTATGTTGCTGATGGGGTGTTGGGCATCTTGCTTACTAGATTGCCTTTTTTTTTTTTTTCTTTGGTGTACGTGTGTCAGTAGATGTTATTCAGTGAACATGAACAAATAAATGCCTGCTAATGTCTAAACACCAAGCTATGATCCAGGCATACTTTTTTTTTTAATCTGGACTTCAGTTGAAGCCAAGAGTTGGATGGCACCAGCCAAGGTGTTTTTCCACCAGGGTTACATTTAGCCGAGGTATATCCTCTGAGATACATCTTGCTACGCAAGCTAGCATTCTCTGCTTCTCCCGTATGTAACTATAGCCATGCAAGTTCTAGCATAGCTGGCCAAGAAAGATCCAGGAATATATTGGACTGCATTATCTTGTAACTCGGAAACAAACCACCGAGAGAGCTTCTAGAAATGTTACACTTTAAAATACATGAGATAAATCACATGAATAGCTTAGATATTCAGGTTTCATGCCTCAGTATAAGGGGAAATAGAGGGAGACCATGATGTTTTTGTTTTGGATTCCTACTTTATTCCTTCATGGATCTACGAATGTTCTACAGAAAAGTTTTCCTATCCTTACAGAAGCTTTTTTAAGGAATCATAGAAAACGCCAAAGAGGCATGACCTGATAAAGTAACTGACTCCTGTAGACCAAAATCCCATTTCACTTTTCAGATGGTATTTTATGGTCCCATCTTGAATGAAGGTTAGGGGGAATATTTGTAAAGCCACATTTTACAGAAAGACAAATCACACCACCTAGTGGAGTAAAAAGCTGTTCATTTATCTACAGTTTAAAACTCGAGGCATATAAACAAGGAGAGTAATTTTTCAAATATTGGAGGATTTACCTTCTAGCTTTTGAAAGTAAGTAGTTTTTGAAGTACTGCTACTTCTTTGTACTTCAGCAGTACTGTCCCGTTGCACACTTTCTCTGGGTATTAAATGGTTGTTGGCTTCTAGAGGCCATGTCACTTGATGGATCCTGAACCCTGTGGTAGGTAGAGGTCTCAGCCCACATCCAGGGGAGAACTGAATCTTATGGAAAGTATCCTCAGAGTCCAGCTCAGCTAGCCAGCAGAAAAGGGGTACAACAGAAACCAAAAATACAGTCTCCAAGCAGGCTGATGTCTCCTTCCAATTAGTTTCTGTGCTTTAATTCTCTGCTGGAGTTAACTGTGAGCTTATGTCTACCTTTACAAGTACTGCAGCATAATAGGAGTGCCTTCTTTAACAGGAGGGTTGGTGCTGAGGAGCTGATGTCACTGCTGCGCATTTCAGTAGCAAGTTGAAGGACTTTAGATGTATCTTTGAAATGCAGCTGCCAACTGCAGTTCCATCCGAAAGAACTCTATCCAAGAGCACTCTGCAACATGAATAAAAGCACAGTGAGGATGATCAGTAAATTGTTCAAAGGTGTGCTTCAGATCCAAACAAACTGAAGGTTTACCCAGAAGCACATGCTAATTGTTTTAGGCTGGGGCACTCATTAGTGTCTGGATGTGATCGCATAATTTCTATTGTTTTTCACTTGCCAGCCTGAAGAAATTGAAATGACTGGAGGAGACTGGCAGTGAGTAACATATTGTTAGTAAAATTGATGAGCTTAAGTTGTCCAAAACCAGAAGGATGTTACTATGTACGTGTATTTCACCTTGTGGTGAAATGGACAAATGATGGGCACATAGCATCTCCAAGGATAAACATCTAGTTTAACGCTGTATCTAAGTTCCTTCTGTGGAAACAACAATCTCAAGAAGGTGAGTTGTCACATTGGTCTAAGAATAAAACAAACCTCTTTGAAGTCCCTCTTATGCCCAGTCAAGAGGAACTATGAAAATGTCAGTGAAGAAAGTAACTGTAACTGTCTAAACAAGATTAATTGCTTTCCTTCCTTATTTTCCAAAAGCTGAAAACTAGCTTCTGGCTGCTTACCACTACGGCTTTCAACAAAAAAAAAAATGCTTTAGGTGATTCACTTGGCATCTGTCAATCCTAGCTTTCTCATTCTGCTGGAGGAATCTGGTTTTCTGGTCTGCAAAGAAACCTAGTGTAAAATGAATGTTGCTTTCATACTGTGTGTGGAATATCGCAACTGAAGGAACTCAAAGAAAACACAGAGAAAAAAAAAAAACACAAAAATGTCCTATGTTCGCTTAATTAGTTCCGGATGGTTGTGGGAATGGCAAAGGCACTCTAGTGAACATTGCTAGTGTGCTACTGTGTATCAATTCCTGCCAGAGTAGGTATCAGGAGAGTGGTTATGTAGAATGGAACGTGCAGTAGGTGGATGACTGAAAAATATAGCACTTAAAAAAAATGTTGGAAGCAAAACTACTGGAAATGTGGCAAACCCCAGCCTCAAGGATTCAGTGAAGCAATGAAAAAGAGCACAGATGTGCTTAAAGATGGGGCCAAATGGTAGCTTATCAAGTGCAACTTTCAGTGTTAGAGCTGTATTTAAGGATTGTCTAGAAAATTCCTTCTATTATCTGCATTTTTTTCGATTTTATCTGAATTTTATCGACTTTTATCTGAACCTACTTGTCAAATATGTTACAGATAATTACTGAAATATTCCCCCACCGTGCCTTCCAGCTTGCACTGGGTCAGAAAATTAGACACTCAGTTCTCAAACCCTATAAACTCTTTTATGGATTTTAAAGCAAATATAAAGAATAATTGAGCTGGAGAAGTTGCAAATGTAGAGCTGTGTAAAAAAAGTTTTTCCCATTCTGAAAAGCATCCTGAGATTCCAGTATTCCCCACTGGAATAAAACCAAGACCTTGTCGAGGTTTTAGGCAGGGAGATATGCAAAGTGAGAGCCTGTCACCTTCCCCCTCAAGCATTTGCTGTGCATCTATTGTGGTGCTGACTATGCTTTCTCCTTCTGGAACTGAACAACTTTCTAAACTAAAATTTTCATTAGTACTGCTATATTTATATAAAAAAATCTGATATTTATACAGCATTTTCCACTGAAACTGTTAAGCAATTCTCAAAACTTCTCCTGCTTGCTATAAAGTTTGACATCTTGCCTGTCCAACACAGTACATGCCAATGGATACACTGCAGCAGCTTTTTTAGTCCTATATAGTCTAAGCTTTTCGATAGTTTGTGTGGGCCAGATGATCTGCTGGTAAAAACTGACTTCAGAGCTCTGATATTAGTGAAGTGGTGAATTTATAAAGTAATTAAGAATCCTACTTGATACTCGGGAATGGGTTTTCCAATATACCTAAAAAGCATTTCTGTGTGACATAATGCAGTCCTGCCTGGAAATGAACAAGCAGTCTCAGGTAGCAGTAGCAGAGTATCTGTATGAGTATACTGCTTTTCTTGGAATAATTGCTCCTGTAGCCCAGAATGATGTGATAACACCACTATCCTGCTTTCCTTCCAAATTACGCTCAACGTTTGCCTGTATAATGTTGATTTATGACATGTAAAGACATGCCAACAGACTTAAGCATACAAACCCACATGAATTGTGCTCCCAGGTGTTCTGGTTTGATGTTGGTTGACTATAGATGGAAACACCTTATATAGTCTTTCTAGGAAGGTGGAAGACTCTGCATCTTGAGGATTTTGGAGTTTACAAGACAATTTAGGCATGCCTGAGGCTGCTAAAGAATAGCAGTTTCTCTACAATCTTGTACAAGCATTGAAGCCCAAATCTTCAGTATTCGGGTCTATCAGGCTCTTCCTTCAAGTGGGCGTGGTGATAAAAGCCTGTGGTTGTGTCACTCAAAATACATGCAGAAAGACTCTTTTTCCAGATGGGCAAAGTGCCTTAAAACTCTTACATGCTGCTCTGGCCTTTTTATGTTTCATAAACTGGAAAGCATTCATTTTTAGAGATTCTGAAAAACATTGCCTGGCCAACTTCTCATTCCTATTTTATTAGATGTTTCAGGGAGAACTTGTCTGATACATTAGAACATTTTACACCTATGAAAACTGCCATCTGCCACTGAGCATTTTTAAACCAGCTGAAACTTGAGACTTTGGTAAAATATCATTCTAAAAGATTCTGAGGTTGTTCCAGCTGATTGCAATGAAGTGTGCATTCTTACCTAGCCTTCCTTAATTGAGTCACTGCAAAGACATTTAACTTAATCTCTCACAGGAGGGGATAGTTGATGTTTTTACATCAACCTAGCTGAAACCTTCCACCATTTCTAACAGACCTTGTTCATAGATAACAAGACATGTTTCAAGCTGTCTGTTCTTAACAAAGTATCCTCATTTGTTGTGGTTTTGGTTTGTGTTTTTGGTTTTTTGTTGTTGGTTTTTTTTGTTTGGGTTTTTAAAGTCTAATTGAAAGTATTTATATAGAGCTTGAAATTCTAGACAGGCACAGGATTTTGCTCAGAATAATTGTCGGTGTACAATGGAGGACTTTTCTATAGTATTTTTTTGTATTTCTCCCCTCCTCCAATCCCCTGGCCAAAGTAAATTTCTGTGGAGCAGTGTCAAAAAACCATAGCAACTATCTTGTGACAGAGCTGAGGAGGTTTTGTTCTGCAGAGGACCCATTAATCACTTACATCGCCCCCAGCCCACAGTCTCATCCAATGCGATGCTGGGAATTTTCGGCTGAAATACTTGTATGAGTGAAGCATTGCCCTGACAGTGTGACCCACAGGGGAAGCTGAGTGTCTTACTGGTAGTGTATGAGGCTTTACGGACGAATGGAGGGATTCCTGTTAGCAGGAGTTTTCAGTCTGGTCAGGGGAAGGAGGAGCAGGAGCAGGGAGTTTGCCGGGGGAGGGGGTCAGAGGCAGGCCAGTGGGGCATCAGGGTAGAGTAAGGCCCCATGTTTTTCCCTGTTGTGGAATCATAGAAGGGTTTAGCTTGAAGTGACCTTAAAGGTCGTCTATTCCAGTGCCTCTGCCACAGACAGGGACAGCTTTCACTAGACCAGGTTTCTCAAAACCCCATCCAACCTGGCCTTGAACATTGCCAGGAATGGGGGATCCACAGCTTCTCTGGGCACTTGTCTCTGTCACTCAATCATATTTCCTCTTTTATTTGATTGCTAAATGTCAGCTATTAATTGTTAGTATTTTGCATAATATCGGTTAAGTTTTCCGTGGAGTCCATCCTTCAGAATATGCCCCCAGTTAAGGTTTGACACATTAAAACAGTCAAAAAAATTCCCATTTACTTGCTTACTTAGTCCATAAGACCTTCCAGCTGCAGCAGAAATCCATCCCACTGGAGTCTGTATTCTTGAATATATTAGCTGCATTGACACAAACAGTGTCACAGTGCCTCAAATGACTTTGGGAACTTTGAATCCAGAAAATCAGCAGTTGGGAAATCTGAATGTGGTTCTTCCCGCATCCCAGTCATGAGTATTTACCCCACATACACAAACAATACATTCCTTACAAGCTTAATCATATTTGCTACTTTCATACAATTATACAGAAACGCAATTGCTGTGTAAGCAAAAAGCTGTGTGGATAGAGGCAAAAGTGGTTTGTACATGGAAGAGGAGTGGCCCTCAGCTCCCCACATCTTTTGGAGTGATTTTGGATGGAAAATAGGATCCTGTCTTGCCTAATGATTTATGTGAAAACATGTCAGTGCTTCTCAATGCCTCCGAGGGGAAGTTTTCCCACAGAAATTTGCATATCTGCCTTAGTGCTGTCTTCACATCTTTTCACCAGGCCATGTTTTGCCACCACTTCTCTTCATTGAACAAAGATAGTATTAACAGTTGGGGCCTCATGGTGTGCCATTTCCTTGCAGATATGTTGATTCCCTTTTGAGGCCCCTAGCTGTATGCAGGGTCTCTTTGCTTTGCTTTCCCTCCTGAAGGAGAGCTAAGGCCACTTGAGAGAGACCTGCCCCTTTGCCTCTGAGCCGGGGTAAGTCATATCATGACCAGGGGAGGCGAAGATCTCTTACTTTGGCTGCAGTTGCACAACTGTTATTGTACTTCTGTTATACAAAACCTCACAGTTGGTTTTTTTTGTCTCTGTCTCTGAAACCCCTTTTCATAGGTTTGTTTTCAGGTGATAAATATTTCTTAACACTTTGTGTGTAGGTGGGGTAACAGACCAGTGTCCTATGCTTAAATTGCAAAGGATTTAGCTCTGTGGAGTGTATTGCATGTTCAGCCTGAAGAATAATCTCCTCACATTTCCTCTGTCTAGGTACAAGGCAGTTTATGCCAGCGTAAGGAGTGTTTAGTCTCTTTTTAGAAATCCAACTTTGGGAATTTTGGTTTGTTCACATATATGAGCAATGAGATTATACTCTTAAAGACATAGTTCCTTGTAAAAAAAAAAAAGAATGGTGTGGTGAAAGATGTGAATTAACCACTGCTAATTTGTTGGGCTGACACCTAGGTTGGTGTGCTTAGAATCTGGTGCAAATCCAGTGAGGTCAAGATGAAGTCTACATCTACATCATCTACATCATTTAACCCAGGACATGAGAAAGCAAATAATACATAGACTGCAAACTATGTTTTCCATTTGTTTGGTGAAAAAAAGCCTTCAACATACATACCAAATGCAGAACTAGAAATAGCAATTGTATTTTAAACTCTCCTGTTGTGCAACTAGATACGTACTCTACTTGTTACATTCATTGCTTCATTCAGTACCTTCAACTGTGTTTTTTAGTGTCTGGCCAACTTTTATTTCAAGAATATATTTTATTTTTGCCTTTCCAAATTTAGTGAGACCTTTTCACCTACTGGTATGCAAAACTATAAACCATTGACCTTAGTGGTTAGGGAATGGATTCTAACCTTTATGTACACTGTGTGCAATGCATGTAAAATCATGTAAAATTCCTTCTCTTTTCCAGTGCAGGTCTCCGGGTGCACAGAATCAGTAATAATTTTGGTTTCCCTGTACAGCTGTTGCAAATTACCTGATGTCACTATTTTACTCTCACTCTCTCTATTCTGCCTTCATCTCTTTCCCAGTTATGAATTACTAGCATTATGAAGGAGGCACACTCTTTATTTTGTTGAATGTTGTAAAATATTCACTAGAATCATATACGAATTTGTTCTGCTGCTGGCAGAAAGCAGCTCTATAAACAATGTGCTCCTTTGTTTGCTTGAAGCATAGTAACAAATGGATTATGTGTAACAGCCATCTATAGGGCTTTTATTTCATCTCCATTCAGGCTCTGCGTGTTTTGCACTGCTTTTAATGAGGCTGCCTGAACTATGGTAACCCCATGGTACATTTGTAAGCAAGAGATATTAGATGAACCAGCCCCTTCCAGGACTGCATTATGAGGTAATCTGCTTTCATTACAGGATTTGTTTTATAGGTGGTAGACCTCAGTGAGAGGATACTGAGGGCACAAGCAGCACTTATCTGCTCTGTAAGGCCAAGTTCAGGGTCTGCATGAATGTGAATCTGCTTTCCCACAGTCAAATCTCCTTTCGTTCCATGGCTTGAAACACAACCATTTTTGTGCATGACCTCTCCTTTGCTTCCCTTCTGCTTCAGGCTCATACTGGAATGATTGATAGTCCTTTATAAAATACTCCATAAAGAACTATTTTACTTCCCCATCAGCATGAAAGCTTGGGTCCCCATACACAAACCAAGTACAAAATCCAACATCTCACAGCAGAATGAAAAGCCTCTTCTTTCCGCCTTTCTAAAGTGTGAAGGTTTCCCCTCTGGAACTAAGAATGTTTATTCCCCACAATAAAACTCATCATTGTCAAAAACAACCAAAGACATTCATATAAGTACAGATAGATGCCCTCTTTTTTTTTCTGTAGGCCTATGTAGGTTTTACTCATGTTTTCTTTTTTTTTTCTTTTTTTAACATAGTTTACAAATTTTACCAAAGCAATACAGGATTCACAAGTGGCATAGTGACCTATTTATCTTTTGTGGCTTGTTTGAATGTTTTCATGACCTTCTGTCTGTTCTGCTGTTCTTCAGTCCCTCTCAGTATCAAAACTGGGTCGATTTTGCCTGGGAAATATTGCTACAATACAGAAGACAATTGTAACCATGATAACAAAGTAGATAAAAGCAAAGCCACGTGCCAGCTCATATCTTCCTCTCTCTAGACACATTATCTGTATATTGCTCGAAGTCTTTAGATGCTAAAAATTATAGCTCAAGCAATTTTTGACTTTGCGTAGAGGACCCAGAGAAAAACTGGGAGTGATTGAAGAAATACAAGAGATCATAGAATCACGGAATGGTTTGGGTTGGAAGGAACCTTAAAGGTCATCTAGTTCCACTCTCTTGCCACGGGCCGAACACCTTCCACTAGACCAGGCTGCTCAAAGCCCCATCCAACCTGGCCTTGAACACTTCCAAGGATAGGGCATCAACAACTTCTCTGGACAAGATGCCATTGCTTTGGATAACTCCCAGAATAGGACTAGAGATTCAAGACTTTAAGAAATCACTTTTGTTAATTTTTTCCAGATTTCATGGATGAAAGGTGACTTTGACGAGGAATTCCTGGCATGAAGGAAAAAATCAGGTTGAACTGTGAATTGCCAAGTTATAATGACAATTCTAAGAACAGGACTGCAAGTAACACCTTGTGCTAATTGTAGTCTTTGCTAGCCAGCAGCAGTGAAGAGTACAGCATTGAGATTAAAAGTACCATGAAGAAAAAGGGAAAGGTCATATAACATAGCTTTTTATTATAGGAAGAGAAAAAGCCTAACGATGAAGACAAATTAATTAGCAGAGAAAACTGCTTGGGGAAACACTTTCAAATTTTCTAGGTTGTGAGTTCTTTTGTTTATTTTTCTTTCAGCAACAAATCAACCCCAAACATTCTTCTCCCCAACTCTGTTTTGTGTGAAAACATAAATTGGCAGGCTCAGGGAATTCACCAGTTATTTTTAATTTTACTTTTTTCATACATAAATCCTTTCCGGTTTCCAAGCATTTCTGATTTTCCTAGTGCCCCTCAACCTCATACATTTCCTGCTGTCCTGAAAATGTCTATCTGTGCATTTATGAAATACAGCAAGGTAGAGAGAGACAGACCCTGAACGTCGTGGTGGGTGCATGGGCTTGCTGTAATATCTCAGTTTAGGCTCCATCATTTTTATGTGTCAATTTCCAAATGCCAATACTTGGAAATGAGAGACTGGAGACTGAACTGCCTATGAGACAACTTTCGATCTCCTGAATGAAAATGTTCATCACACTTTATGTGCATGCACTATATGTCATTGAGCTGCAGAAATAGGCAGGACCTTCATACTCTTGAGAAATGGACTTAAGTGGAAAGAAGACTGCAAATGCATTGTGAAGCCCTTAAAAAGGCTGATGACAAACTTCAGGGGAGGGCTTTTTTTAATGAATATTTGTGTTGCTGGATGATAAGCACGGCCTTACTGTTTGTGCTGTGCCTCTGTGTTTTAACAAGTATAAAGGCATGCAGTTCAATTATCTGGATACTTATTTTCATTATAATGAACAATTAATTATTTACTTTACAACATTTAATTAAACTAAATTTAAACACAGCAAGTTTCAAACTCAAGGGTCTGGAAGGCTTTTAAAACGATGAAACTGCATGCTCTCAGACACATGCAAGTTTAAGTGATACCACAATGTCTTGGAAATTTGCATCTGAAAAGTAAATTGATGGTACTTTGGAGGTTGATCCAATTACAAGGTGGGAGATGTTTCAGACAACAAGGAGTGCTTAATCTCTCCCCCTCATCCTCCTCCCCTTTCACTTAAGTCTAACATTTTTTCAGAAAAATCTGGTCGTGTTCTTTCAGTGTCTTGCCTTTGAAAACAAGCTGCAAACTTCCATTGCTTTTCCTTCCCCTGGATCTCTCAAGAGGCTGTGAGTACTGTGAGCCACAAAATGTTTGAATGTGTCACCCCAGGAATCAGCAATCACCAAAGGATTAACTAAGGATTTTTTTTCCCCCTTAAGAATAATGAATGCTTTTTTAGGCAAAATGAAATTTCATCAGATGACAAAAATCACAAACTGGTTTAAACCCACTGTCCTAATGTTTCTGTTTAAATGCATGTTAGTAGATATTTAGTTTACTAATTGTCCAACAAGGAACTGTGCAATAGTTGTAGAGATAAACTGCCCTCGGTTATCTGACATCATGGACCGACTTCTATGCTGATATGTCTTTGAATCTATCTGCTGCTGTAGGCAGTGAGGTTATGCTGATTTACATCAGTTGAGACCTGTGCAAGAAAAACAAATTTAGTTTTCTTCCTTCGTTGCTTACTTCCCCAGCCAGCTCCAGTAAACTGGGATCCCGTTCCACCAGCTAATAATAATCACCATCATCATCATCATATCCGCAGCCCCGGGTGCGAGCCAGGCAGCGTGCGAGCTCCGGGCAGGCATTCGGGTTGGGGCTGGGAGCCATCTCAGTGCGGAGGGGGAGATCCCCTTCAACTTCATGCTTGGCTGGCACTTAGTTTGCAGTTGAATGCTCCCTGCCCGGAGGCTTTGTGCGGCGGCGGGGCGAGGTGTGAGGCGGCTGCCAGCGGACGGCCGCGCCATGCCTGGACAGAGCATGACCAGTCCGGCCGCAGCCACTCACGGCCGGGCCTCCTGTTACATCATCATCAGCCCACGGCTTGGCGAGACGGAGCCAAACAGGCCCCTCGTTGTCTTTCCGCTTTTCATGGACGAGAAGAAAGCCTGGGAAAAGAGCAGGGATCCCAGACCTTCCTTGAGAACAGCCGAATATTGTCTGCATGGTAATGAGGGGAACAAAACCACAAACACACACGGCTCTCTTCCCCCTGGTAAGCCGGGACACACAAAAGCGGGGTGTGTAATCGGAAGGATTGGGCGAGGGCAGAACAGTGTGGGGAGGAAATAACCCACAGTAACCCCCAGCTCAGAGCCCGCTGCAGCTCCTGGGAAGGCCAAGCACTTCCCTTGATCCTGTTTTTCATGGCAACGTCCTTACAATTGATTTGGAGAGTCTATGTCAGTATGGTAGCGCAGCAGCCAGATCTCTTTCAAAAAAAATATTGTAACACATGGTGTGCATTTGTGATTCCAGTTTTCTGTTACACCCACAAAGTCAAGATGGGTACATATGCACAGCTCGTCCTTGTTTTTGCAAGCTCCTGATATTATCTTAAGAGAAAGCGATTCGTTCTTTGCTCTGTTTTGAAATGCAAAAGAAGCTTCATTTTTGTTTGCAATATGTTTTAGTTGCTGCTTCTTTCAAAGGTAGAAAAATGGATTGGCTTTGTGTATGCTTTGAACACCGAACCATTTCCATCTGCTGGGGACAGGTCCAACTCCTGTGAAATTTCTGTTTCTCACAAAAATCCATCTCTTGGCAGCCAGGTCTGGTGTCCCTATGGAGAAACATGGTTGTCATGGGAAACTGCAATCATGGAGAGAAAAACAAGTTTTGTAAACCATTAGGGGATTTGTTTTTCTGTAGCATGAGGGCAGGCAGCAAGCTGGTACTCCTCTGGAAACCAGAGCAGAGCTTGGCCATGGGGCAGTGAGCTCTTGGAGGACTTCTGGTGTTGGACTCTTCCACCACACCTCTGCATGGGCCAGGGTCTTTTAGGACTCCCCAGGCAAGCATTGTCCTCCATACCTCACTTTGTTCCCTAGTTCCATTTCTGCTGCATATGATATTCCTTCTAAAATGTCAAGAAGGAGGATGTCATCTGGGTGGCTAGGAGGAACCCCATGTACCCTAGAACATCTATTGTTACTGTTAAGTGGTTGTGCAAGTGACAGTGACATTGTAAGCATGTGTTTGGGAACTGAGATCTCATTCTGTATGTCTCTGAGAATTATTAGAAGATGCCTTCTGATTTGCAACCATGTTTTTGTTATCATCAGTCTTTTATCACATGTTTTTGCTAAGTTAAGTAACGTAAATAACTTAGTTAACCTAAGTAGTCTGATCTTTTTGCAGTGTTTAGCTTTTTATTTTATATATAGGAGGGATTCATTCCTTCCTTGACTTCTCTTGGAGACATCCAAAATAAATCAAATGTGGTTTTTGTCTAGCCTATGCATATGGTTTTCCTTTTAGAGAAAACTATGATGTAGAGTTGGATGTATATCAAGGCCTAGCATGTGTTATATATGTGTTCATTACATACAAGAGATTCAGTAGCTCAAGTGTTTCAGTGCTTCAGTCATCCTGTGATGTGCTCCATTTTTATCTCACATTTTTGATCAGGGTTGACCAGAACCGTGGACCAGAACTGTATCAGTGACCTGTAAAGTGGCATTCATACCTCTCTATCTATGTTAGAATTTCTTTTCCTCATGTGCACTGCATACCGTGTCCTCATAACTCTCCTGAGACTGACCAACACACCCAGGTTTACCACTGCTTTATTATATGTTGTGTGGTATGAAAGATAGCATAAAAGGGCTCTAGAAAAACACAGTACTTGTACCTTTGTTGAAATATTGAAGGCTGTTCATAAAGCCGTCCTGAGCTTTGCAGTGATAAATTTGTCCACTAATGCATGAGATCTGATTATAGCCTTGCACCATTACAAATGTTACCACTGGTTACAGCATTATCCACTAATTAAAAAAAAAAAGTTTCTATAATTAAAAGAGTCTTCATTCAGATGTGCTTTTACAAAGAAGGATCTCAGTTCATGATCTCAGTTGGTATAGTGCACTCTGACAGGCAGAAAATGGGAAGAATTGTCTCAGCTTCATATGCTGCTGTGAGCTTGATGGTAATTAATTATGTAAATAAATGTGTGTTGTTCATTTCTGTCGACAAAACACACTCCTTTTGCACATGCAAATGAATCATTGCTTCCCATAGGAGCCAAATTCTGAAAAAGTGTAGCAAATTTTCAAATAACCTTGCAGCAGATTTCTTAGAAGTGCAATGATGGTTGCAGTCCATTGTCCAAACATATCAGTTCTTTAGCCCAGTTAGAGCAAGGACCTTATAACCCTATTTTTTTATCCTAAACTTTAATTTGACTGACGAGAGACAAAATAAAACTAATGCCTAAACACACTAGTCTGGTTCACACCACGTCTATATTTCTCTCAGAGACCAACATGTTTTTGGAAAACTATTGATTGATAAGGATGTATTTTTCCTCACTTGGCTGAAAGATGATTAAACACAAAAGCAAGGCTTGGCTTCAGCAGCTTTTCCAAAAGATTAAGGACGTGGTTCAAGCAACTAAAATGGGCCGTATCAAAGCTTCATTTTCATTCAAGAAGTGTTCACGCTGAGCCTGAAATCATTGTGGAGCCAATTTACTTGTTGGACAAAGCTTCAGCTTTCAGATCCATGTGTAACTCTTTAGTGCCCTCCCCTGTCCCAATTTGGAAATGCCTGAGTCTGATAGGGAAACTTTAAATATGATTAAGAAAATAATATTGTAACTTTATTACTAAAATTAAATATTACTGTTGCCTGTTTTCTCTACAGAGTCAATCTGTTTGTCTTAAAAGTGGGGAAGGGGGCATTTCATTTATTTAGAGAAAAAGAAATCAAAGTACACACAAAGGAGTGTGTGTGTACCATCTTTCTGTTTTACATTGTTTTCTAGGGGTCATAACGTTAGTGACTTCTCAGTGAAGTATGTCAGAGAGGCAAGTGGAAAAAAAATAAACGAACAGTTCAAACTCACCACTCTCTAGGTCAGTCAGATATTATTTCATCTGGGTCATTTAGCATTGAATGTAGTTGCATTTCTCCTGCACGAGAGAGAGGACACGTGTGCTATGTGTGCTCTCTAAATCAACACAGTAATCAAAGAAAGAAGGAATGTAAAGGTGGTGGAGGCTGGAAAGGATAATAAGCAAGTTTGCAGATGACACAAAACTGGGAGGAGCTGTTGACTCCCTCTAAGGCAGGAGGCCCTTGGCACATTAGAGGACTGGGCAATCACTAACCATAGGAAACTGAACAAGGGGAAGTGCTGGATTCTGCATCTGGGATGGGGCAACCTCAGATGTACTTACAGACTGCAGAATGAGATGCTGGAAAGCAGTGCTGTGGAAAGAGACCTGGGTGTCCTGGTCGATGGCAAGTTGAATATGAGTCAGCAGTGCCCTGGCAGCCAGGAGGGCCAACTGTGTCCTGAGGGGCATCAGGCAAAGCATCCCCAGCCAGCTGAGAGAGGGGATTGTCCCACTCTGCTCTGCACTGGTTCGGCGTCTCCTGGAATATTGTGTGCAGTTTTGGGCACCACAGTATAAGAAAGATATTAACCTATTAGAGAGACCCAAAGGAGAGCAACAAGGATGGTGAAGGGCCTTGAGGGGAAGCCATATGAGGAGTGTCTGAGGTCACTTGGTCTGTTGAGCCTGGAGAAGAAGGGAAACCTTATTGCAGTCTCCAACTTCCTCATGACGGGAAGAGGAGGGTCAAGTATCTCTTCTCTGTGGTGACCAGTGACAGGACCTGAGGGAATGGCCTTAAGTTGTGTTAGGGCTGTTTAGGTTAGATATTAGGAAAAGATTCTTCACCCAAAGGGTGGTTGGGCACTGGAACAGGCTCCCCAGAGAAGTGGTCACAGCACCAAGCCTGACAGAGTTCAAGAAGTGTTTCGACAACACTCTTGGCACATGGTGTGACTCTTGGGGACCATCCTGTGCAGGGCTAAGGGTAGGACTTGGTGATCCATGTGGGTCCCTTCCAACTTGGCATTTTCTGTGATTCTGTTAATATAGAGGAGAGTGAAGTAAAATGTCTTTTGTGTTTGCAGATGCTGGAGACTCACCTCATCCATACTTTAAGATGGTTTTACTGGCACTGTGGATAGCCAGGACAGCATCTCCACTGCCTGTCTGCCCTGGGACCACATCCCTGCAGCCTCACTGTGCGCCACTACGTGCCAGTCCCATGCAAGAACGCGAAGTTTTGATGCACAGTCAAGAGACTCAGATTTCCTTAAACTTTTGGGAGATGTTATCTGAAACAGTCCTTGCTTGCAAAAGGATTGTTGCTTCACATCTTTGGACCAGTGCTTCAATAATATTTCCTTACACAATGTTTCCAACACTCGTTTCCTTCCTTGTAAAGAAGAATTTACCCGTGTGTTACCCTCTCCTCTTCCTGTCACATCCTCCCTACAGGAACTGGAATTCACTGATAAATTAAGCTGCTACACTCTGGTCTATCCTTTCTCCTTGATAATGTGTTAACTGTAGATTTGATGAGCATTGTAACCAACACTGAAAAGAGAAGTATCAATACAGGCAGCATGAAGGTGTTTGTTTTGTGGGGGTTTTGTTTGTTTGGGGTTTTTTGGGTTTTATTTGTATCTTATTTCATTATAATTCTGTGATTATAATTTTCTGGGGTAGGGAGAAATTTAAATCCTGCTTTCCACTGGTTTCCTTCTGCCATGCAATGTGTGCTAAAATAAGAGCCTGTCCATCTGTCTTCCTTTGGTACACAGGTACTTTTTGCATGGCTAAAATTGGATCTTGTGTCCCGCAAGACATTTATATGGGTTAGCTTGTCTTAATATGCTTTAAAGCCAAGTAAATGAAAGAAAGAGACAGTAACTAGAATATATAGGTCAAAGATTTCTTCATCCTTTAGCTAATCCAGTTATTTTAAAAAGTAGCAGAAAGTAATCCTAAAAGCTGAGCTTATCCAAATCAATTATAAATATTGCTTTGAAATCCCTCATGGATTTTATTTTATATTTTAAAATATTTTGGTAAATATTTTTGTAAATATTATGTGTCTCAGTTAAAAAAGAAACCCAAAAAAAGCTTGTTTGTTGGCAGTGTAAAACTGACTTTAGGATCAAGGTTTCAAGACCTTCACATGCACTGCAGACATACTTACAGACATCTAGATGGGTGTCTGCCCATAGTGGTTCAAAACTAGAAGGAAAAGTGGGTTCCCTTCTCACATAAGGCTAATTAGGGACAGGGGCTTTTTTTTTTTTTTAATTCCTGAACAAAGAAAAGCATTATTCCAGGAATGCAGTATGAAAGACAAGTAAGATCACATTTCAAGGTTTTGCTATGCATGAATCCATATTATTATTTGTTGTACATTTCACAGCATTCACCCACTGACAGGATTTCCAAAGGCAGCACTACTGTGGGCTCTCCCTCCTCTAGCACCCAGGTTGTCCCGCTGTGCTGTCCATCTGCAGGCACTCTGAGTCGACTCCTTTTCTGTGACTGCACCACTGTGAAACTGAAGCACTAAAACATATGAGAACTATTATTCTGCCATTTCTTTATCTTCAGAGACTGGGATAATTTATCTTTGTCTGTCTTTTGCTGAAGATAGCTGTTGGGACACAACACTGTATATGGATGCTGTTTACAGCAATGAGAAATTTTGTAGCTGCTGCTAAGTGTTCAAAACCAGGATGTTGTTATATCTGTCTAAATGTCATTAAATGCTTCTAGGTTTAGCAATAAGTCTTTGTGAGGGATAAAGGTAAGAAATGATTATGCTTCTGTAGGTATACAGAGAGCTGAAACAAAAACAGTTTCCATCTAAAATAAAGATACAGCACGAATGGTTTTTGCAAAATGATGTTTTTCAAATCTGTGGAATGCAGAATGACAGAAAAAGCTGAAAGAAGATCATACAAAAGACAATTATGAACAGGCATGGGTTAAAACAGAAAGAGAATTTTTGGTCTAAGTGTTGTTCAAAAGGGACGTTGACCTGTGTGCTGAGAAACCTGCCCTTGTTTTTTATTTTCTCTTGCATTCAGGAAAGGTGACTTTGAACGCTTTTTGTAATAAACAAATTTGTATCTAAGGTAAGCCGGACTCCACCAGTTTCTCCTCCGTTTGAAATAATTCACAAGACCCCAGATTCCTGGCTCTCTGCTCAGGCCAGAAAGAGGTAACATCATCTTTTCTTTGCTTACAATGCTACATTTATCATGAAATAATATGAAATCTGTAGTGTTAGAGTGTTCCTTACCAAGCTGGAGTGAGCTTCTATACTTTGAGATAAGTGGGTGGCAAGCAGCAAACTAGTCCATTGCCTGTGCCTCACTAGAGACTCAGCACCCAGAAATCAGAATTAAGGCTATTATCCTTTCCAATTCCAGCTGAAAGGGGGAAAGACTAGCCAAAATATCTCAGGTGATGACTACGATGTATTTCAAAGCAGTGTAGGTAATATTGTATTTTTCTAAGTGTGCAAATATCTTGCTGTTATGATTTAAAAATTAGAATCCTCAATTCTACCGGGGCTGAGCATATTTCCAACTGTAGGATTCTTAGACAAGTTATTGTGCTTCTACAATCTCTTTGAATTTTTAGCAGGAACAAGTTTTCAAACTGTAGTTGATTTATACTGAAAAAATGCAACTTTACTTTCTTTCCTGTCAAGAAGTGCTTTTGACTTGTTGGGCTGCAGCCTGAAGCTAGGAAGTTTCACACAGAAGCTTAAACAAAAATAATATAATGATGTTCCAGCAGTGGTTGTGAGACAGTTAGGCTCTATCAGTTGTAAATTTCTCTGCTTTACTCAGAATTTTGCTTTTCTGAAAGAGAGACATTATTTTTGAACCGTGTGTTTGGGAAACCCCAGTCTTCATTTCACAAGACAGAAGACCCTAAAGGTCTCTGATGACATCCAGATCAAGGCTTGCCCTCAAATTTGGTCTATTTCCCATTCATCACTTTTTATTTGTGTAGTTGCCATCAGCTGAAACTGCCAGCTCTTTGGGATGCCAAGCTCCTCTTCCTTGCAAAGGCATAGAGCCTAATATCACTAACTTTGTTTCAGCCTTCCTTTTCTAGCTCTTCAGTTTTTCAGATTACGCTGTTGCTTGTCCTAGGTTATCGACTAATGGTATATTCAACAACATAAACACATATTAAAAAAAGAGTTCAAGCAAACAGGTCTACGTTAGAACCTCTGAAATGGAGTATATATTACTCAGTGAAATTAACAGAATTCCCTCTATCCATTGTATTTACTTATTAATTGTTTAAAGTTCCGTACCATGGGATTGCTCTTTTCTCAAAAATTAAAAGCTGGTTTTATACCTAACATACTGTGAATGATACAGTAATTCAACTTTTCAAAATGAAAATTACACATACTGCAAAAAAAATTTACTGGCACTGAATATCAATCATATAATAAGAAAATGCTTCTACAATGAGTCATCTAATTCACTGACCAGACAGTTTATAATAAATTGAATTTCATTTCAGATTGTGTATAAGATAGTTCCATGTTAGATTAAATATAATTGTGTTCTTGTTTTAGGACCACTTATTCTCCTAGTTTGAGAAATAACCTGAGTATATTTCTGTATTATATGTTGCATTACTGAGGCAAAAACACCTGCACAACAGATACAAGTAATTCTTTCTCCTCAAAGCTTCAAAAGTTAATGAAGGGTAACAATTTCTTGTGAAGAGATCCCTATGTATTATATACATAAATCAGGTTATCTAGTAAAATTTAATTAAATATATTTGAAATTTATTTTAATTAGATATATATAGCATATATTTCAAGTATTGTGCCATTGAGGAACATTAGAATAACAAGAAGGTAGGCCAGGCTGCCAGGAGTGATGGTGATTGACATATTCATTGGATTCAACAAGGTTAAAATGAAGCCATTTTAGTTCAGTTCAACCCAGAGCTCTTGCCAAATCTCAAAAAGAATAAATTGCAAGCTATCTTTTGGACACAAAAATAGCTGTAATCTTTCTTTAAGTCTTAAGAATATCTTCACTGTAAGAGGTATTTGAAGCCATCTAGTCATTGGCTTAACTATTCACTAGTTTATTTTGTCTTTTTGACTCAGGCCATGTGATGCTCTGAGTGTTTTTTCTAACTTTTTATCTGACAGATTCCAAATCTCTTAACACTAAATCACTTCTCTGATCTCTTCTTTTGATTGTTTCTTCTGTTTCCTGTAGCTGACATTTTTCACCACCATCAAGTTTTGTCTCTGAGAGCAGTGGTTTCTTTCAAACAATTTCCTGGATGTGTTCTACTTTCTGTTGGATAGTTTTGGCCAGAATTTCTGGGGCTTGCTGAATTTTCCTGTCAGTTATATTTAGCAATATACTTATATGTCTTCTTATCCTCATTCTGTTTTGCTCTAAGTTTGGCCATAAAATTTAATTTTTCTTCCTTCAGAGCTTTTTCTTTTGATTCTCTAATCCTTTCCTCCATCAACTGATCCAGGATGTCATGAGATCTTTGAAGACTTTGTTCCATAGCAAGTCTTTTGCTAAAGCTCATCAGCTTTGGCCTGGTGATTAACTCACTTCAGGTGCTTGTATCTTGTCTTTTTGTGCTGGATCAACTCTTGTCTCTTCTTCTTCCCTTCAGTTTCTTTCAAAGACCTTTTCTCAAAAGCCTATGAAATCTTGAGCAGATTATGGTTCAAGTTTGTAGTATCCTTCTCCATGATCTGCTTCTTTCTCAGATGTCTTTCATGAAAACATCTCCTGTGCTCACCTTAGAGCTTTGATCTTTCAAGTTTTGCCTTGTGCTTGGTTTCTTTCTCCTGTGCCAGTCTTGGCCATCTCATCTCTCGGAAGGCCATTTCTTTCAGCCTGGCCTCCAGAAAGTCGCTCCTTGTCCAGACTCGTTGTGCCCTTCCTTTTAGGCTACTGCTCTGGGCTTTCTGCCAGCAGCTGCCACCTTACTTCTCCACTCAGGATTTGAGTTTCTTATCCTGCCTTCTCCCTGTACCCCAAACCCTAGAGGCCTGCAATTGCACCTGCCTGGGAAGGACCACAAGAGCCTCACCCAGAACCGGGGCCATAGTCAGGCAAGTGGGAAGATCCCCATCGTGGAGGAGTGCTGTGGCCCTTGCAGTGGTAGGCACAAGGGAGCACTCCACTCTGTCCTCTGCCCCATCTTTTGAGGGGGCAGGTACTGTCTGAGCTGGCCCCCAGCCCCAAGGGATGCACCTCATGGGAGGTGGGATGACTGGATTGGGTCCCCTGAATGGCTTATGCCACAGGTTGGCATTTCACTGTTGGCATTTCACAGGCCCACTGCTGTGAGGTCTACAGTGTTTTACTTGTGCTAAAGCCCATCTCCTGCCTTCCGTTTTTAAAAATAAAAGAGTGAGGTTGAAGAAAACAAGTTATTTAGGGTAGTAATGACCATCCTATACTAAGCATAGGTGAGACTAAGGACAATCTTAATGCAGCACAAATCTTTCAGAAATGTCGGCTGAGGTGAGGTTTGTTTTACAGCAAACAATTCAAGGAGTCCATCTGTAGTGTTACATGAGAATGTTCTTTGGGCTTCTGTGGGCTCAGACCTAGTGTTAGCCAGAGCTGTGAATGCTAGTGCTGCTTGAGTCCAATAAGTTAAGGACCTAAAGGGGAATTTCCAAACTGAAATCACTTTGTGAATATAGCCTGTAATTCTGCCAGTGTGGTGAACAGTGCTTCCAACAAGGAGCTCTTGGACCATCTGCCAAGAAAGCTCACCACAGAGCTCAGCACTGCACCACAGAAGGCTAATTGGCTTCTTTGTTTGCTTTGGAGTTGTGCTATGGAGCAAAGTGCTAGGGGATCATGTTCTTCATGGCTAGTACTATTAAAAGAGATTGCTGGGATTTACATCATCTGAAGCTCTTTTTAATCTCAGCATGTGCATTAAGCAGTACAATGAGGAGTATCAGTCCACCCTGGATGTTATGAAGATGTAGATTGCTGTGATTGTGTTTTTAATCAAAAATCGAGAGGTATAGCCTTCTCAGAGACAGTTTTCTCTTAAACCCCCCACGGAAATAAGCTGTGTTCTTGTTAGTCCCATAGATTACTTTTAACTGATTTTAACAACAGGAAACGCTTTATTTTAAATATTGTTGTCATATAGGGGGTTTAGTCAGTTTTTAGTCTCTGAAAATCAAAGTATGGTATAAATTTTCCTCAATTTATTAAATTTATTTCCTTACTTTCTCAACATAAGCTTTGTTTGGTGGCTGAGGAGTCTCCATTAGACATGTTCTTAAACTTGTCTTCAACATTAAATAAATACTGTGTACTCTCTTGGAAGCTTTGGTCTGAGTTTTCTTAAGTAATACTCCATTCTTTAAAATTTGACTCAGAAATCTTAATTATTTCAGTACTGTGATACAGTCGCTTTGCACACGCAGCTTCTTTAAATGTGAAAATAACTCCCTAAAACCGTGAGTGAACAATAATGCAAGCTCATCTCCCAGTTTTGTGTATATCTGCCACTCTCCTGTGACAGAGACAATGTTTTGTAATAAAAAGAGTTCCTGTCCTCCTTACAAGTAACAGAAATAATTCAGTCTTGGGACTGTAGTATTTAGGCAGCTGCTAAACTTAACCTTAGAACAGAGAGCACACAGAGAATAATGCAAATGAAAGCAGACAGCCTTCTCAAACTATTTATCTCTGAATTCATAAAATTATGTGTCAAAATGCTATGTATGGAGATGAATTACAGAAGGAACAGTTGTGTCTTATGTAAAACTCATGGTGATGGAAACAAGGGCAAGCAAATACAATGCTACTAATCAAAATGTCAGCATGTTGAAAATCAGAGCATCTTTATCCTGAAACAACAGCATTGCTTGTGGAAAAACAATTTCAATTAAAACACCCCCAAAAACCAATCTATCAGAGATATTTATACCAATGCTATTGATATTGTTTCTAAGGACCTCACACATCTCTGTAATGTTTAAAAAAATACAGTCAACACAGTTTAGAGATGAGGAACAGAAGAGGACAAATGAGAACATGGCAAATCTCTGTTAAGCAAACAATTGAAGCTGTCTTTTCTGACAGGTTAGCACTGCTGTGCTCTTCCTCTCTGATACACTATCTGAACGTGTGTATTTGTAACATATTTTGGACATATATTGACATAAGTGCACTCGGAGTTACTTACCATACAAAAAACTATTACATTATCAGTGATGGTGCTTATTCAGAACTCCAGTCAGCCTCCATTTCTTCATGTTGTGAATTGGGCTTAAAGATGACTTCAGATGTACATGTTTTCTTTGCATAATATTTTTGTCTGAAATATTGAAGGATGAGCATTTTGCTGAAGAAATACCTTTAAGAAAATGGTGAGCATTGCCTTTTGGCCCCTCACATCACTTAGAGGACATAGGTTCAGAAGGGATGCTGGACTGACACACAGTGACTTTTGTCCCTTTGTGAGAAAGCACAAAAACTCATCTGCATCTCTTTCTTTAGCTATGACGTATGCTTCACTAATGTTGCCAGATATTTTGGCCAGACTTTGAGTGCTATATCCTTTCGGTAAAGTACAACACTACATAAAATAGGCATTTTATTTGAAGGTGATATTATTAGTAGGAATAATGGAATTTACATAATAGAAGCACATATTAAAGTGCCACTGTATTGCCTATTTAGTCTCTTAGACTATAAAAGGGAAATGGTCTTATGCTAATGATCAAAATGCACCCTTAAAAGTTCATCAAATCCCTGTCTTTGTAGTCTTCTTTTCTGTGGGCATGGTGATAGATTTTTGAGATGCAGAATTGGTGTAGTTAGCCATACAATCAATCTGTAGGTACTTGAATAGCAAAATAACTGTATGGATAAAATAGTAGTATATCTAAGAGCCAAAGCCAAATATTTTGTGATATTTCATTCCTTGTATCCAAGTTGGCTACATGACCAAGGAGATCAGGCTTTCTTCTCACCTGCCTGTGAGTTGCAGCCATTTTCAATATATTTATCATTAAACAGCATAATAATAATAATAAATAGCTATGAGAGCTAAAGCTGTTGTTTTCCGCTGTCATTGTTTGCTACTCCTGCAGTTTAGCTACAGCCTTTGGCTGATGATGTGTTTGTTCTACAGGATCTGAAATAGAGGTTCATCATTTGGGTTAAATTTAGCTGGCCGTAAAGTTTCACTGCAAAACCGGGCCACAGTTAGAATACACTTTTCATGATGCAGTCAGATACAGACAGTGAGGCTAAAGGAGATAAATTAAAGACATTAAAATAATTTTTTCTTTCTTTTCCTGAGGAAACAATTTAAGTATATGAAACAATGGCTATCTGTTATGAGAAATGCTGGAGGTGAATGGTTTCCCACGTTCCGACCCAGACAGAAGTTCAGGGTGGATTGCTTGTGTAACATGTAGTAAACAGCAGATGGCTGCAAGCCTAGCAGAAGAAAACATGTATTTGATGACTTTATATTAAAACTAAATAACCCAGTTCTTCTGCTGGTATGGAAAGGTGTCTGTTTATTGATTCTGATAGAGATTTACTGTTTTACATGTGGCCTGTCCTGAGAAAATGTTTCTTTGATTATCACTGGGTGGTAGGAGATTTTACACACAGAGATGGAGCTGATCGATACAATAAATATTTAACCTTTCTCAGAATATTTGCGGCCTGGATGTTGGTTCAGCTTATGCCGTAGAAGAAGCTAGCTGTGACATTCAGATCCTCGTGTCTGAGGGGTTTGAATCTGCTATTATAAAGGCACTTGAAAACTGTCCTATGTCAGCCCATCTGCTGAAAGAGAAGCTGCCTACGAGAGCAAAATGAAACTTTTTGCACCTTGATGGTAAACAGGTATGAACTGTGATAGCAAATGCTCTTATTGGTGATGCTTATATTTGTTTTGATTATCTCAAGGTTCAAAAAAAGTTCAGAATATTACATGACAAAGCTGAGGGGTTTATGGATGAATTCCTGTTTCCTAGTCTGAGCAGCTCAGCCCATGTGGGTTTTGCCACCATATCCACCTTTTTCCCTTAAAGCTGCCCGTGGAAGCAGGAGGCATTCTGGAGAGACTCCAGTAGGGAGCACTAGGAGGCTATTGCACGTGCAGTTGCCCAGGAATTGTACTGAGATCAAACGGTTTGAGGATTAATTTGTTTCTGCTGGTTTTCCTTTTAAAGGTGACTATATTAATCTGGAAAACAACAGTATCTTTTATGAATGATCAAAGCTGCCATGTAAGAAATTGCAGGGAACTTAATGTATTCAAGTTATCACTGTGCTGGGTTGGACTGCTTTCCTAAGAGAGACTTTAAATACAATGTCATTTTGAGAGCACCCTACATTTGCAGTAGAATCATTCATAACATGATTGAGGTCAGAGATTTTTACCTCAAAGTATGTCCCGCTAATGACTGGGTTTCATGTGTTATTGGTTGTGAGGAAGACGCTAATTACATTTCTACCCTGTGAAGGGACTGGTTTAACACAAAGAAATCTCATCTCCTTTTGTGATGTGCTCAGCCCAGCAGTTACTTTTGTTCTAAATTGGGCCTGGCAGCCTCTAGGGTGAATGATTGACATGTCAATGTGTAACAGAAGCCAGAACCAATTCCATTGTCTGACACCTTCTTTCCTCTTCTGAATATTAATGATGAGTGACCCAGCTGAATGAATGAAAAGTGCACACATCCCTTGTGGCTTCGTGCAGATGCTCAGAGATGACAGCAGGACTTGCCCAGGAGAGGACACAAGCCCATAAAGCCATCTGCTATTATATAGTAAGCTTAATGTGTTCATTGACTTGGCCAAATGTTTGGTAAATCAAAAGTTGACAGGAAAGGATTCCTAATATTTATGCTTAAAATACAGTCAAAAAATATCACAGAGAAAAATAGGAATCCTAGATGAATTCCTAGAAAAACATAAAGAAGTACAGCTCAGATTTTGAGCTGAGAGATGGACAAGAAAAATACAAAAATATTTTAATAAGAGTCACAAAGCAGTGATTTGTTTTAATAGTGCCTTCAAATATCCTGTTATTGATTTCAAATAACACAGGTTATTGATGATCACACCAGGCTTTTATAGTACCTTAGCACAATCTCCAAAAACATCCAAACAAGACAGACTTGGAAGCCATTTTGCACTCATTCAGTATTTATCAGTTCATAATTCTGATTTATGGTTGAATCAAATATCTACTCTTTCTTAGTCTGGACTATGTAATATATATTGTTAGATTACAGACTGAGGATATTTAATGTATAGTCAGACTGCTAAGACTAGGTGGTATAATACATAACCAGAGAGCAGATTTCTTTATTTAATAATGTAAATTTTATTTATTTTTTCAATAAAATAGATTCCTTTTGATAGCATACAAATAAAGATATCCCACGTAAATATTTCTACTATGACTAGTATCTCAGTCACCAATTCTGCCACAATAGGCAACCAGAAAAAAATCCATAATAACATGCAATAAACTATTTCTCATTGTGAAGTCTAGATCCGGTTCAAAGAAAAAAAAAATCTTTTCTCACTACATTTTGTGTATCATATCTTTCATCTCCACTACAGTAAAAATATAACTTATTTTCACCTTCAGTGCCATCTTCATCTTTTGAAGATACTGCAGATGAACTTTTCCCCCAGCCACTTTCCCTATTTTCTTCTATGCTTTGTGACAGCCCAGTCCGATGTATCTGGTTGCTACAAAATCATTTTGTCCTGCTCTTCAAATCCTTTTGTTTGACCCCACTTGATTACCTAATAATGTTATTTCCCATCTTCCTTATTCTTTCCTGTTTCAGTTTACTTTCCTTTTATTTCTCAGCTGTTGATGAGAATTTGTTACTTTAAAAAATTTTTACTTTAAAAGCCATACATCTCACCTAACTTTGCTGTCTAAGAGATCTACATTTAGTTTGAACGAGATGTTTCAGTTCCCCTATAGTTAATTGAGATGAATTGCCCTCTAGTAATTCTTCCCATACACGGAGATTCTAGACAACTAGTTTGGTTAGTACTTTACAAGTAGGTAAAATGAATCCCTGCTTTAATCAGTTTGACCAGAGTTTTCCCAAGTGCCTTATTCACTTCTGCCTCAGTACCTTCTCCTCCTCCCTAGAATCCATTTGATACCATTTTCTCTACTTAAGTGTGCTATTAAAATTTATGTCTTCAAGAAAATATGTAAACTGTTACTGTAAACATCCACTTAAAAATAATTAATTTAAAAATAATTTTACTGTTGACTTCACAATGCTTCATACCCAACTTTTGTTTCTAGGGTATTGGGGTATCGCCGTGTTTTATAAGAGAATGCCTTTCTGCTCTTGTTATACATAGGTGCTATTAAGGGAAGGGTGTTCAAGCTTACAAACTAAATCAGCAATTTACAACAGAAAACTGAATAACTCCTGTTACAACAGCCCCACAGAGATGGGGTACACCTGTTGCATCTTGACTGATGATTCAGGCCTGAGGTGTTTATCAGTTATTTAGATGCAGCATGGGAAATACATTTTTTAAATAAGTTATCTATTTGAAAGAACCCTTGCACTACATTACAGTAGTAAAATCAATAATAAAACCCTCTGTCTGTAGCATTTGTTTTTATATTATTTTAGAAAGAAAAAATCTGACAAAATATTTCAAGTCAAAGAAATACTAGCTTCTTTCTTCACTCTTGCATATTAAAAATAGCCAAGTAGTTAATTTCTAAACATTTACAAAGAGAATCACTCTGGGATTAGACCTTTGAATGACAAAATTCAGCTGCAAGCAGTTTTATCACATTTTTCTTTTTAAATGTAAATAAAAAACTAAATAGTAATCATGCCACAGGAACGGTAGGTCCAAGTTTCATAAAGAAAGTAGAGCTGAACGTCACAGATTCATGACAACTCAATGATCAATCTCACTGAAAAGCAAGAAAGCACTTTTCATCTGTTGTTTGCTGTCATATGGGTTGTGCCCTTCTAGCTTAAGCAAGACAAGATGATGATCTGTTTAAATGACAAAATAATCAATAAATTCTGTTGATCCTATTAGTATAGGATCTTTTAAAAGAATTAAAAATATATCAAAATTAACTTATTCTAATGGAAAAAGGCATTAACTTTCTTCAGTTAAAATATTTGCTCTCATGCAGACCAATTTCAGCTTAGAAACTCACGGAAAAGGCTTAATTTCATAGAATCACAGAATGGTTTGGCTTGGAAGGGACATTAGGGATCATCTGGTTCCAAATCCCCTGCCATGGTCAGGGACACCTTGTACTAGACCAGGTTGTTCAAAACCCCATACAACCCGGCCTTGAACACTTCCATCACTTCTCTGGGCAACCTATTCCAGTGCCTCACCACCCTCACAGTAAAGAATTTCTTGCTGGTACCTAATCCAGACCCACTGTCTTTCAAGGCCATTCCCCCTTGTCCTGTCACTACATGCCCTTGTAAAAAGTCTCTCTCCAGCTCTCTTGTAGACACCTTAGGTACTGGAAGGCTGCACTGAGGTCTCCCTGGACAGTGAGAAAGTTCTCCTGTAGGCTCTTGGCTCAAAGTTCAGCCAAGGTGTTGGAAACTGAATAGAGATAACTGAATATTCTCACACTCACGTGGACAAATTCTGCCTGTGAAAGAGCAAAGTGGGTGTGTATACATATCAATTCTTCTGGGTAAGCAGCTCTCAAAAATGAAATACAAACAAAAAACCTGGCAGGAGAACAAAGTTCAGTCTGGGAAAGCTTTTCTCACAACAGAAAGTCCAGGCCCCTCCAACAAAGAGAGCTGGTATCAAATTAGTGCCAAATTACTGAAGACTCAGCTGCATTGTTCCCATATTGAATGCTAAGAGAATTTGTCTTGTTAGGATTAGGTTTAGGGAGGTGGGAGCACGGACAGGCCAAGTTTCCAGCTGCTAGGGCCCAAGCAGAGAAACCGTGCAGGTGGGGAAGTTCTCAGCTGAGTGGTAGGGGACATACTGATTTGTGATGAATGCATTTACACCATGGGATGCAGTACACTTAACTTGTATGTCTGTGACGTTTAGGATAAGATGTTAGATTATTTACTGTCCACTGCCGGGGAATAAAAAATACCTTTTTCGGTAGAGTGAGAGGAATACCCCCCAGAATGGAATCAACACAATTTTAAATGGTCTGAACCACCAGAGAATGCTTTCCTCTTCTACTATATGAGATCTTAATTTTAGCTACTAAGGTTGGTGTACTAAATGTACCCCCCAAACATAAGACTGTGGGATCAGGAGGAGCAGTACAGGATTGTAGCTTGGGCCATGGCTCTACATGTCTGCTCACAATGAACTTTGAGACCTGTGGGAAGCCTTCCCATGCCACTAGTATACTCACTGCTCTCAGGAGAATGGCATCTGCCTACTCAGTGGCATCTATGGGGAAATAGGGGTCCGTGTGTGCCATGCCTAAAGGAAAGGGAGTTATGGCAAATCCATTCAAATATGGCTAAAGGACAGAGAAACAGGAAACGCAAAATGAACAAGTATACATTATATGAACTAGAGAGAAACACTTCTTCCATACAATTCCCTGCTGCTTAGTAAAAATTGCTTAGGTTTTGGTCTTGGGCCCTTTCAGGAGTCAAATGAATATATTATTTACTGACAGCTATGAATAGACTATTTGGAATTATAAATGATGAAAATAATTTATTTACTGACATGATGAATCCTGGAAACCTTCAGTGAAAGACAACAATTAAAGGACACAGTACTAAAATCAGAAGAGGGAAGGAAAGAAGAAATATTAGTGGAAAAAACCCACTTTTTATTCTACTTTTCCAAAGGAATAAACATGAATGATAAAAAATCCAGCATGGATTTAAGGTTAGGGATTGAAGGGAGATAAGGAGCTTAAGCCCGTTGCATTAGCACCAACTGGTGCTGCACATACGCTCCTGTGACATCTGATGTAGCTGAGCTTGTGTAACTGCACAGTAGACACAGGCACCGGACAGGGAAAGGAAAGCAGTCACTTTATCAGCTGGGCACGCCACAAACTCTGGCTTTCCAGTTTCCCCTACAGGTTAAGTAAAACTAATGAGAGCTTACCAGTGCCTTGATTAGATACAAGGCCAAGCATCATCCTTTTCCTGGCAAAATTAACCTTTCTGCTGAGGAAGTGGTCCTGTCTTAGCTTACCTAAGTGGGTTGCTTCTATTTACAACTAAACTAAAGTCAGTACAAGAACCACTGTGAACATTGTTACTCAGATGGAAACCAGATTATTTCAAATATTTAATTTATGTTTATTTCTATTTAAAGAAATCATACTTCAACCAAAAAAACCCCCTCAACTCCTACATAAGCACTGAACAAAAATTGCTTAAAAAACATTTTTTTTTCCCTTAAACTGGTGTAATTTTGGGAACAGAAAGGGTCTCATTCAAGGGAGCAATGTCTCAGTTTCTAGTGTCCTCATGCTAGCAAAATTCTTAACAATAAATTCCTCAGAACAGGAGTTCTGCTTGAATAATGTTTATAGGAGCAGGCTCTGGGTTTCTCTGCTGGCTGTGCTAACAAGACTGTCAGCTGTGATTTTGCTTCTTCTGATATGGATTAGATCCAAGCTGAATTTGACTTTTTTCCAAGTCAATTATGAATTATCTGAGAACCAAAGCAGCCAAATGAAATTGCCCTAAACTTGAAAAAGAAATTAAAGTGCTTGTGTGCTCAAGAAATAAAAGAATCTTGCTATTTTTAAGAGGTAGGAAACAAATTTATTTTGTGGCTTGGGTTATTCATAAGAAGATGCTCAGATATTGTGTTGAAGAAGGGTCAGTTAAATAAAGAGAAATGGAAGCAGAGAGGAAGAAAACATTTCAAGCCATGTTTCTTTATGCAAAAAAAAAAAAAACCCAACCCAAAACAATGAACCAGCAGCACTCTGAAAATGGCATCTTGGGGCAGTGATGTATGAAAAAGCTGTGAAGTTTGGGTTTACTGGAGATGAGGAAAGCAAATTCTGATTCCTTCCTGGCTGTGATTTGCTCTGTGGCACACTGCTTTCCTACCTCAGGTTTTACCCTCAGTACAACTGGAATAAATAAAGTGCAAGGCCTAATATTAACAGATTTGAAACACATGCTTCTCTGACTAAAATAATTTTAATCTCATCTAGCTACCTCAGCAGAATGAGATGAAACAACGACGGATATGCCTTCATCCTACCCGGAGCGCAACTCTCATTGTCTGCAGCTATGCCACTGCAAAACAGAAGTATGACACAGTACTTTCAATTCTGAACATGGGCTAAATGATTGAAAACTGTTGAGAGATCTGTAGGTAAATTGTATTATGACAATTCTTTTGCACTCACAAAGATCCAACTGTTAATGATGATCCATCCCAGCTGAAGGTAGTGATAAAATGTCCTTAGACTTTAGTGGAGTAAAATTTTTACTTTAGAATATTTTTAATTAATTTGGTTTGATTTTGTTCTTTCAATGGGAAAAAAATATGAAAGAAACAAACAAATTATAATACATCTGCAGTTTCATCTATGAATCCATTGAATCTAGTTTACCATCATTTTATTTCCTTCACATGATAACTGTAAACAGAGTTTTATTGATCTTCTTTTTATCATTGTCTCTGTACTTTCCAGGGAATAGGTCTGCTTCTAAATCAGGCAGATATTGCAACTGTCATCAAATATTTAATGATTTTTCTAATCCTTGTGTCTTGAAATAATTCTGAAAAAAAGATTTATGTGTCCATTATACATTATTGTTTACTCAGTGGCAAATGAAAGTTCAAATAATGCAAGTGAGGCAGAATACTGAGAGATTTTAAAAGCTGTAATTTGTTACAAGTTGAATTACTAAACTTTTACTTTATAAAGCCATATTTATTAAAATTCCCTCCAACCTCCTGGTGTATTGTTCTATAAAACACATTTTCTCCTCCTTTATTATGCACAAAATTTCATCGAAGTGTATTACTATTTAAATATTGTTTTTATCATCAAGAAATTACTACTTTATTTCCTTTCTGGCCTTCATATAATCATCTTTTCTTCTTATCAGACGTACTCATTATTAATGGGGAAATTTCCTAATATTGAAATAAATGGATTTTCAGCTATTGAGCAGTTTATGGTCACATGAAATGACCAGAAAAAAACATCTTAGGAATGCTGCAGTAAACTAAATCACCCCAGTCCACAGTATGCTTCCTACTAATAGATACTAATTTTCAAATTCATTCTGTGCATTAGAGAAGAGCTAATTATGCCAGTAATATCCAGGTAAAATTGCCAAGATTATGGCAGTGATCATGCTGTTAGAAGAGAGGGAGGCAGTAGAGACCAGTAGTGTTAGCAGCATTGATTTATGTGCAGATACCAGCTTTCTCTTCAGCGTAGCATGTTGTGAAGAAAATCCCCAAACCCAGTCAATTCTATCATTGAAATGCTTTTTATGTCTTGGTCATTCAAGACACCCTTTTGATTTCCTTGGAGAATAAAAGGCTTAAGAATAAAATTTTATTTCATTTCAGAATGCCAGAAATGTTGTCTATTCCAAAAGGATGAGAAATCTGTATGAGGTGGGATCAAATCCTTTATTTCTATTCTGAGAGAGGTGAGAGAGTCCATAATTAAGGATGGATTCCTGTTGGGCTAAACTTTTTTATTTTGTATATATAGATACATATATTAAATGTCATCAGTTTCTCAGTGAGGGCATCTGAGAGACAGTAAAACACAGCATGAAGTCTTTTACATTCCTGTTCCATTTGGGGGTAATGAACATAGTGTGATACCTTGTTAGTCTACCTAGAGTCTCAGTCTGATGAGATTGATCATGTGATGATCAATTTATAGAAGGTGAGAAGACTCCGCTCATAAGCTTGTGCTCTTTAGTCCTCATTCTGATGAGATGTTTGTGTGACAATTTTCAGCTGAACTTGTTCAGTGAACAAGTTTTACACTGAGGCTGTAGGTCACATTTCATGTGCTTCCCTCTTCCAAACCAAAAGGCAGATGGTAGCCAAAAAGGTCCACAGAAGAAGCAATGAAAGGCAGTGCCGGGCAACCTTGTCTAAGATTTATGGAGAATGAGATAAGTAACGTGATGAAAGATCCCACAGTAATAATTGTTTGGCTCATAGAGGGAGCCTTGAAAGGCATGCACGAACACCAGCCAGCCATTGCCATGCAAGAAGAAGCCAAAGGACAACAGTGAGGAATCACAGTAGCTCTTGTTTCTTGCTCCCTGGGCTGCACACAAGAAATCCTGAACAGACAGCTTGGATGCATGCCTCTTGCTTCTTGTGAGTGTTTTGGCTTGAGAAGATGAGCAAGTGCCATCTGTGACAGACTATCACTTCTCCTTTCATAAGGTCTTTCATAAGGTGCTTTCATAAGGTCTCACCCTTATTAACTGTTGAGACAACTATGAATATAACCTAGGCAGAGTCCATGGAAAGGCAAACATGAGGAGGTCTTGCTTCAAACACAAGCAATTTCTTCAGAGCAATTTTATGCCATTTCCTTAATTCAGTTTGGAACTTAATAGGGTGAGGTTTTTTTACTTAAGTTTTATAAAAGCAGCCCTCAAGCACAGAATTACTAAGACATGAATTTGGAAGAGTAACGCTTGGGAAAGTCAGAAGCAACTGAGCTTCATTAATTCTTCAAAAATGACTAGTCACACTACTGGGCAGTAACAGATACTTGCTAGTTCATTTGCATGTCTTCGGCTTTCAACTTGATTCCAAAATTTTCTTGAAAGCTGCCACTCATGATTTTTGGCAGCACAGTGATAAACAAGAGACTGTACAGGATAACCTTTATGACTGACTAGACTGTACTAATTCACTAGTACTTAATGTTCACTAAATGAACATTAAACTGAATATCCCAACTATACTTTTGGTTAGATCAAAGTCAAAATCAAAGTTAGTAACAGGATGTTAAGAACCAGAACAGAGAGATGGATGGATGGATGGATGGATGGATGGATGGATGGATGGATGGATGGATGGATGGATGCTTTTTCACGGTCCACCATGAAAGAATAAAACACATCCTGCGTTTTGTTCTTAGACTTTTCAATGGTCTTTCCTATCAGTGCCCAATTTTTTTCCAAACATGGTCAGTCCTTTTTGCTTCATTGTTTGCACCTGTAAGTGTTCAAGTTTATCCAAACAAAAGTAGTGCTAGGGATTTAGAGAATTTCTGCATCTCTTGTTGCTGGAGTTGCTGTGAAGTCCTATTTCTAAATCAAGATTTACTTTCATTCTCTGTCAGACAGGGTTGATTACTGAGTTAGAGAAATTGATTCATGAGGAAAGGTTAAGGAGCTAAATACAAATAGTTTGGCTGCACGATGACTAAGACAGATGGGAACATCATAATAGGCTGAGGAGTACTATTGCACTGAGAAGGAAGGGCCTCTGGGAAAGGCATAAAACATAATCTGGCTCATTTTGAGTCTTCCAATTGTCACCAGAACCATTATGGTGAAAAGGGAAGCAGGTGGCTACTTTACATACTGTTTTGAATTTAAACAAGTCTCAGCAGAAGCACTTAGTCAGTTACGGGTTTTCACAAGAGTGCAATATTTGCCCTGCTCCTTTACATCAAAGCTCCATTCAGCTGCAAATCCTGCCTCCTGCAATTCCATGAAACAGATGCTCTGGAGCTGAGCAAATGTGCAGTGTTCCTTCCCTTGGTCTTTGCCTGGTTCCCAGCAGTTTGTGGTATAGGGTTTTCTTGAGGTTTTATTAAGACTGTTACATTTAACAACTACAAATTAGCCCTCCCTCCATTATTTATCTACTTTTTAAACCCATTATTAATTTTGACATCAGGAGTGATTTTCTCAGTTTTGGCTTTATTTCACCTGCCTCTTTTCTAGGCTGTGTGGTCACGATCTATGTGGTCTTTTCTCTTAAATTCTTCCCCTAAACACCTATTTCACACTTCCCATTACCTTTGCTGCCTTTTTTTTTGGGTGCCCCTTTTCAAATCAACTATGTATTTTTGTGATATTATATAATAAATCCGGAGGGCACCCAGTACTCAAGATATGAGGCTGTCATAAACTGTGATCCTTTTGTTCATGGATTTTTTGGCTGCTGCTGAGCAGGGATGACATCTACAGTGCTATACCGTGACCCAGCATCTCTTTCCTACATGGTGGTAATAAATCATATTGTGTTTGTGTCAGTGTGGTTGTTTTGTCCCAGGTGTCTTACTTTGAAGCACTGGATGTTGAAAATGGGTTATTTTCTCTCCCAGTCTAGTATTTGTAGATGTGCAGCAGGGAGAGATAACTCTTTTACCTCTCTGTCACTAAGTACAACGAAAAAGATTTTTCTTTCCTCCTCCAAAGTTAAGCTTAGATGGAGATGGTGGGTTTCAAAAGGGTAATTCTTGCATTGGTCCAAGAGCCAGAGCCATGGGATTACTGGGCAGGCAAGAATTCTCATTTTCAATGTTCCTTCTCAGTGCAACAGCTTGCTGGATTCAGGAGCAGTTATAATGTGAGAAAGATGAAGAGTGGAAGACTTGTATGGGTGGAAAAGACAGAGAGAAGGAGTAAATTTACACAGAGGAAGATGACAACAGAGAAAAGGCAAGTCAGTTCACTGCAGCAATGCTTTTGGCAAAATACCCATGGGTTATTTTAGACCGTGTAGGATACACAGGGCATTGATATGGTTAGAAGCTATTCAGCACAGATATAAAAGCAAAGTTCAATTACACCCATGTACAAGTTGCCTGAGTTTGAAAGGAGCTTTGTCAATAAGTGCACAAACCTTTATTTTGTAATAAATATAACTTTAACCTAATAAGTATCATATGATTTCTGAAATTTCTCTGATAAAACCTTTTTGAAGCTGAAAGGACTCCAAGTTCCATTTACATCAGTACCTTCTTAAACGAGCAGAACCTGTAGAAGAACATGTTCTTGCTAAAAATAGTTTTTGTTCTACAATATTCACAAGATTAGAAGAATACAGGAATCTGAGAAAAAGTGCATTAGTATACATACACACTTTGTGCTATTCAGTAGCTGTCATACTATATGTAAAAACTGATGTTCAAGCAATTAACATATTAATGCTAACATCTCAAACTATAATTTAACAGAAGCTTTATGGCTGAGACACAATAAAGATAAGAAAATGTCAAGCACTCACTGTTCCTTAGGAAATGCAAAAAGGGAATGCAGTTTGAATATGTCACAGTAATATTTCACTTTATAATTTTCCAGAGGCTTTCCAGAAAAAAACCTCAAATACCCGTATTTTTATAGTTAAGTATGTAAAATGATATCTCCCATTGTTATCATTGTGAGCTGAAAAGCCATATCTGGATGAAAAACTTTTCCCTAAGTAAAAACAGAACACTGCCTACTGTAATAGTATGTAAAATTGTTCATGAAAAGCTCATTTAAAATTAAATCCTAATTATAAATTAGGATTTTCAACAAAATCATGATGAATATAAACACTCACGCAGTCAAAATAATGCACTTACATCAATAGTCCTACGGTGGACATTTTGTATAACATTTTCAAAATCATTGACAAGCAACTCTGGGTAATTTTGTAAAAACTAATAGAAGTGCACCTTGAAATTTGTTATGAATATGAATTTTATCTAAACATTTTGGCATCTATTTTTAATGACACTTCCCTCCCCACAGTGTAAAACAGACATTTATAGCCTAAAACAAATCAACCTACCAAACGTTTAGTTGCAGTGTATCAATGGCCACTTATAACAAACTGCTTTCTCTGAGTCTCTGTTTTCCTGTAATCAAATTACAGATGGAAGCCATAATTTTTTCATAATATGTCATTGGATTCAGAGAGAGCCACTGCAATTTGTTATGCTCTTAATTTGTGTGCTTTCTTCCACTATCTAGCCTAGCGAGGAAAAAGCAAAGTGTAACACCATTTCCAGATTTATTCTTTATTTTAGAAGGAAATTTATCTCTACAGACCTGAATGTCTTTGGTATTATGATTTCAATTTGGAATGCTGAATTAAGGCACTGATGAACATGTAACCTTTTTTAGATTAAAGAAAGGATGCATGAGCTATTTTTCTGTTTTGCTCTGTGGGAGCAATTCTGAGCTTTCCTGGTTCATACACAACATTGTGAAAAAAGGCAGTTCAAATACTGAATGCAAATGTTTTCCTTTTGCAGTATGTTGTTTGAGGCATCTCTCATTTTTAGGATTTGTGGACTTCATGACCAAGAAAAAACCCCCACTGTAAATATTAATTTGTAACTTCTATTTTAAAATCACTTGTACTTTTATACAATGCTTCTGAAAGAAGAATAGTGAAACTGCCTTTTACTTCATGTTTTTCATGTTACTGAAACTACAAGAAATGTTGAAATACAAGTGATATTGGGATAGATTTGTGTATGCCATATCCAAGAATTGCTTAACTTTTTAACTTTTCTGGGTTTGTTTAGTGTTCTTGCAAATTCTTTTCTGTATGACAGAGTATCAACCAATAAATGAGGTTGAAGGAATCAATTCTTCACTATATTACCACAGTATTCTGTGTATTTAATTTTTGCTCTAAACATGCACGGTATTGATGCAGAGATAGACAACAGGTTAG
>VZRE01012034.1:0-97469 GCA_013396775.1 Cephalopterus ornatus
GAAGCCTAGCCATGATGATGATGATGTTTGGAGATACTTATACTAATTAAAAAAGGAGAGTAGAAAAAGAACTGAGAACCTAATTTTTAGCTGGCTCTAGTTAGGTGAGGTGAATCTTAGCAGTTTATGAATTAAGAGTTACTGATTGTGAAGATACTGATTGTGGTCTATACAAACCATCTGAAAACATCACTCTTTACATCTCTATAATTTTAATATGATGCAAGCTGTGGGCATGAATCATCAAATCATTCAGCTGGGAAGTGGCTCTAGCCCAACCACCTGCTGAAAGTAGGTATGACATCCAATTCAGACCAGGATGCACAAAGTCAAAACCACTTCCCAGCTGGTTCCTGAAACATCCAGGATGTACAACTCCTCCTGTTTATTCCCCATGCTGCAAATATTAGAGGCATTTCAGAGGGGCACCCAATTGTGTTGATTTCCCAGAAAAAACTTGAGAGCTAACTCCATGAAGCTGTTCTGCACTCCTTTCTTTATATACTCAAGCTTGAAGAAATTCCGTTTCAGTCCTCTTTTATTGATCACTGTGTACCTCTTGTTCCCATGATCCTGAGCTTTTTGTTTGCCTACCCCATCTAAAAATTACACACTTGATTTTTGAGGAGACTCTCTTTACCAGTTTGTCCAGTCTGTTGGGAAAGATGCCCTACTTAGTCAAGGTGGATTCAGTCCTTTCCAAAGAGCTATTGACTCTTTAAGAGAGTCCTATGGTTGTAGAACCTGAAGCCGTACTCAAACATCAGCTCTGCAAACTTCTGTTGGCCTATAAGATATGTTGGGTCTATCTAATGTCCTTCCTCCTCCGTGGCAGGAGTCAAACACTATGTGTATGCTATTGCACACTGACTCCAGAGCCCTGTAGACACATTTGCCCCTTCTGTAATATTGGTGCCTATGTGGAAGAACACAGAGACTGGGATAGTCTGGATTAGGCATTGGTCACCCCTCTGGAAAGTCAAGAATGCAAGCCCCCAGCAAGCAGCAAACCTGTCCACGTGGCAAGTATGGTCAGCAGGTCAGGCCTCTGTCCCTTGCACAGTGACTCTCCTATCACCATGCACCATGCACCACTGCTTCTTTTTGGTCCTGAGTGGCTCAGACTCAGCCACCAGAGATGCTGTATGAAAGCACACCCAGCTCTCCATCAGCTACAAGCGTGATGCAACTGCAAGTCATTAAGTGAGGCAGGATGAAACAATCCTGCCAAATTTCAGCTGTTCATCAAACACACATGCAGTTGTTCTGCAGAGAATAAAAGGGGTCTTTTTGTAACTGAGAGGAGAGAAAGAGAATGAGAGAGACATTAGCAGCAAATCTGGCTTGGATTTTGAGCATGTTTTCTAGGACAGATGTTACAATTAAAACTAAAGTATACAGACAGGTCTGACAGTGCATCAAATAACGGAGGAAAAAAACTACTGGCAATTACCTGCCAGCTATCTGAAAAGCAGTGGTCTGCCAGATACATAGAACTGTATTTCATATTAATGATCCATTTGCAGATCATGCCAGTGCTTGATATATGGTAAATTGGAAAAAAAAATTTACAATGTGTTACATTGTAACTCATTGGTTACAGCCAGAATGAAGTGGAGGTATTCTGTCCCCTGTAGTACTGTAGACACTGCTTTCCCATGGTGGTTATACAGCACAATTATGTCTGCCTTATATCTCTTAGAGGTCATGGAAAATTCTTAAATTCACATGAAAAAGCAGAAACTTCAGCTATCTAAATACTTGAGGTACACTCCAGAATATTAAAAGGAGAAAAAAAATCTGTGAAAAGAGGAGGATGTAGTTGCCTTGATCACAATGAAAATAAACGCTTGATTTGTCTGAATTTTTGTCAAGTTTGTTTCATCTTAATGGTGCCAATCTTAAAAGCAACTTTAAGTACTTGCAAATAAGGCAATGAAAGTCATACAATATTACATAGCTGATGTATTCTGATTTACAACTTTCTTAGATGACAGCAATCCTAACATTAGTGAATAAACATAGAGGTAGGGGTATTTTTATTTAGTTGGGTATTGCAAACCTATATTTACCTTATACCTTTTCCATCTAGTGTTGAAAATAAAGCGCAAAGAATCTCATATTTCTTTCTGCAACATGAATGCAACTACTACTGAGTTTGGTGAGATCCTTCAAATTCTGAAAGGGCTAAGAAAGGGCAAAATCATACATTGCTATGTCTTAGCCTTAGATGGGAATAAATAGTGTAGCCTTTCATAAGTGAAGGTTTCAAAAATCACTAAAATTGTGACCTCAACGCTGCAGGCTTGTGTATCAGTTACCAATAATTTAATATAGACCTGTAACTTAACAGTAGTATCAAATGTATTAATTTGCATATTTGAAATATGATTTCAAATTTCAATCTGATTTTAATTTGCAATAACTAGTAAGTTGAGGGTGTTATTTAGTATCTTTGAGAGCTTTGCATATTTTTGCTCATAAGCAAAATATCATTCCTACTTTTCTACTTAGTTGCTGTGTTTTATGATGAACTCCTGTTTGATCTATTTCTGTAATTGTTTTTACTTTGAATTACACAGCCTCAAGTACATTGCTAATATCATTGCATGCCATTGAAACATGATTTTTAGGAATATAGTATGTTCATAGCTGTTTAGCCTAGTGGTTAGGATCTCAATTTACCAGCGGGAAGAGGTCAGGATAAATTATAGTCTATCCTGAATTTTGGACCTAAAAAAGTATTTGAAAGATTTTATGTGACATCTTTTCCTCATAGGGAGATAAATAGAATGATCTAGTTAGAGTTGTGCATTCTGGTTTTCTGTATTTATTTTCTAATATGGAACAAGATTTTCTCATTTACTAATGCCTTAAGACATATTTATTCATTCATACCTCTGATTGTTTATGGTTTAAATTTATGTCTAAAAATAGAAGGAAACAAAAATCTTCCACTTTTTAAAGATATTTTAAAAATGTAGAGAAAGTTTCCTGTCAAGGTTAACAACAAGTGCATGTGTTTTTCCTGAGTAACACTACTGCCTTACCCTTAAAAATTTATAAGGATTTTTATGTAAAGCTTATTGCTACATTTGTTTACTTGGGAGATGCTGGCCAGTAGAAGTCAAGCATCTGAAGTACCAAAAGACTCCATTAAAATGCCCTCCTGAATATTTACAAAAATAAAAATACATTATTAATCCTTTTCTGCTGGCAACAATAATATTATTTTTTTCTACCAAGACAAATCCTACAGTTAGTTATCACTTGAACATTAATATGGTTCTTCTTTGTGTTGCATCTCTAATTAGATCACACAGTTACTGATCTGTTACAGTGGGAACTGTTAGTGATATTCTGTATGTCATGAAACAGGCACCTGACTGCAGAAGTGTTTTATTCATAAATGGTCTAGACCATAGCTAGCAAAACAAGAAAAAAGGCAGGATATCTGGGAAAAAGCCACAGCTGAGATTGCGTAACTGAGTGGCTGCATAAAAAGTACTGTAGCTGTAGTCTTCAGTATTATTTCTCTTTTATTTCTCATTTATCCTACAATTCACTGGAGATATCTGAAGCAATGCAGACACATACGAAACAACATAAGTAGTTTATGGAAACAGCTTTTGTGGAATGCTGAAAAGAATTGTGTCTTTAAGCTTCCTAGACACTACAAATCAATACAGAAAGAACCAAACTAAATTAAATAAATTCAAAAATCACTCTGAAACGAACCATGTTTTATGTCAATTAGCTCATGCTCATTCTAAAGCTGAATTCTGCAAGTCACCACAAAACTGGTAAGATTTTCATTCTTGTTTACCTAGTTCTGAAGAGTTATTAGCTGATTCAGTCCCCAGTGGCATCAGCAATATTATCAGCCACTTTCACTATGGTCTTTCACTCCTTTCTGTGTCTCTCATGCATGGTGCATTTCTGGGTCTTAACCCTTCGATATCTACTTGTTCTGTCAGCTAATGCTGCCAGACTATTTAGTGAGATCAGACACATTTCTTCTGATGAAACAGCACTACAAATTTTTCATTTCTTAAAATGATGTTCTCTAGAAGCCTGCATTAATTTTTTTTTTCTTTGCTTTCTTTAATGTGATTAAACAAAAGTGGGCTATACAATTCAATACAAAGTAGCTGGTTCGAACTGGTGTAATACAATTAAGACAAACGTTAAGTTGTACCTGCCAAAAAAAAATACATAGAGAATTTTGTCCAGCCGAAAAAAAAAAATGCAAACCAACCCACAATACATATATCCAACACCCTATGAATATTAAAAATCTTATGCTGCTGACAAGGATTTTTACATTATAACATATAAAGAAAACATTACCATGTAAGGTGCGATGGCACAACTAAGAGCTATGCTATTCATTTTATTAAGGATTGGATTATTTTTATAGTAGTGATTTACACACAATCACTTCTACAGGAGTAAAACCTTAAGTACTGCTTTGAAATCAGTAAAGCTTTGGAGAGTCCCTGATGTTTCTAATGAAACATTTCAGATTACATAAAAGATATATTTTGCCTAAAAATTTAAGGTCAACTTTGCTCAATCCTTCCTTGTGGATTCTGTTATACTGAATGTGAGTTTAAGGCCACATTAAGGCTCGACATGTGGAAATAGATCAGATGAGGGAACTCAGATAATGCAGTTAACTGAAATGTAACAATTTGATGAGATTCAATAGGTCATAAATAGACGATTTTAGTAACAGTTATCATTTTCCCTTTTGCTAGGTACATATGCTCAAGAAGAACTCAATGTATCAAAGAGCAAATAATTGTAGAATACTTTGCATTTAAAATTCCTTTCACCAAGTGGTCATTATTTTAAAGCTTTTACATCAACAGTAACACCTGTATTAAGAATACTACTTTTTCAAGGATCATAATAAAAAGGTTGTTGGAGAATAACAAAAAGCTTGCTGAAAATTGAGGGAACTTATGTCTATCAGACATTTTTGACTCTTAAATCCTGGTTTTCTTTTCAATTTTTAATACCAGAATTGAAATGGTGATTCATCATATATAGAAAATGGTGCTGAATGAAGAAAAAAAAGATTCTAAAGAAGTCCACAAAAAATCTAGAATTATCTGATGGATGTCCCATGAGCGCCCAGTGCTCGGCAATTACAGACTTTCTGAGCCAAAGAATATATTTAGACTATTGTGTTTAGCAGATAATTAATTGTTCTTCAAACCTATTCATATTTTTAGTTTCTAGACCGTACTGCAGCAATGAGCTCCTCTGTTTCATTTTTACTTTATTTCACCCTGGTGCCTGTATTAAACCCATCAAAATGAAACTTGAATTCTCATTTTACCTACGGTTATTAAAAGACATTGAAAACTTTGTTATGCTGTTCAGGAGCAGGACAATCAGGCAAAAAAAAAAAAGAATTAAGATGGATGCTTTTTGATGCACTGGGAAAAAACCTCATTCTAAATAATAAAGCCAAACAATTGAGTTACATTTCTCTCATTTTTCTCCCCCCCCACAATAAAAGAATTTAAAATTATTACAGACAAAAGTGTTGTTAAATTATATGTTAGATTTTATTCTTGATGAGCTTTCAACTGAAACAAACTACAGAAAAGAGTACAGAGTTGTGGATTTAGGCTTTTTAAGCTCAAAAAATAATTAGAATGTAAAGATATCACAATTTAAAAGTACCCTGGTATATGACAAGGAAAATTTAAGACTAATAATTAAATGTCATATAGGATTTCATTATCCATTTTAGTCTTTTGAAGAAATATAACTGAGAATTTTAAATTTTAAGATTATTCACATCTATACTATTCTAATTTAAAGGTGTTTTATATATGTCATTATAATAAAGATTTCTCTATTGAAATATATGTTTTTATATATATATATATATATACACACAAGTACTGTTGTCGGTCTTGACCTTCTTTTATAGGTTCTGATTTAGCTTTTCTCAGTTTTCTCTAAAGTAGTGTTAGTTCCAAATACTGTGAGTAGCATTGTGCAAGAAATGAAATAGACTGTTAACTATATGAGCGCAAATACTCATTGGACTTCCAATGTCCTTTCATCTTTAGGACCCAAAACCTGAACAATAACACAAACAAGGAAGCAAGTGCTTCTGCACATATTAATTTTATGGGCTGTGTTACCCTTACTTAGAGTTTACTGAATCCCTCTATTATCTGATGTTTCTTTTTAAAATCCTGATGTTAGATTGAAGAAACTAAAATTGAGCAATCCCAAGTAAAAATACAGAGACAAGGTGTAAAATGGATGGAGAGCTGCCCTGAGAAGAAGAACTTGGGGGTATTGCTGGATGAGAAGCTCAACATGGCCCAGCAAGATGTGCTTGTAGCCCAGAAAGCCTATTCTGGGGTACATCAAAAGAAGCATTGTCAGCAGGTTGAGGGAGTTGGTTCTCCTCCCCTACTCTGCTCCTGTGAAACACCACTTGGAATACTATGTTCAGCTCTGGGACCCCCGACACAGAAGGACATGGACCTGTTGAAATGAGTCCAGAGGAGGAACACATACGGTCAGGCAGCTGAAGCACCACTGCTATGAAGACAGGCTGAGAGAGTTGGGGTTGTTCAGCATGGAGAAGAGAAGGCTCTACGGAGATCTTAGAGTAGCCTTTCAGTACCTAAAGAGGATCCACAAGAAAGCTGGAGGGGGACTTTTTCCAAGGTCATGTAGTGACACAAGAAGGGAGAATGGATTCAAACTGAAAGATAGTAGGTTTAAATAAGATATTAGGAAAAAATTCCTTACTGTGAGGGTGATGAGGCATTGGAACAGATTTCCCAGAGACTCTGTGGATGCCCTATCCTTGGAAGTGCTCAAGGCCAGGTTGGATGGGGCTTTGAGCAACTTAGTCCAGTAGAAGGTGTTCCAGATTGAGGCAGAACAGTTGGAACTAAGGTGATGTTTAAGATCCCTTATAACATAAACCATTCTATGATTCTATAAAATAATTTGCATATGATTTATTTTCTCTGTACTTCAGATATTGGAGAGATGGAAATAGAATATATTTTCAGATAGTCTTTATTATAATGCCTTTTCTTTGCTCATGAACACCAGGAAGCCAAAACAATGTACAGTAGTAGGGAGCAGGAGAAATAGAACAGAAGCAATCTTACTATTCAGTGACATCTGTTTATAAGAAACATTTTTGAGAAAAAACTTATTTTACTTTAGATAAAGGTTTGATTCAAAGCACAATATAACCATTAGAGGTCTTTGCATACATTATTTTTAAATACAGTTATAGTGAAAATAATGAATAATATATTGGAAGCTTTGCTGCTTGCAAAGTTCAAATACTACCTATATTTTAAGTTTGCTGCAGATATTCAATGAAGATAGAAGCAAGTGCAAGTCTACAGAGTACTTCACAATGCTTATGTTCTAGACTTTTCTATACTGCACTGCCTTATTTTTCTCATTTGAATTTATAAGTGTTCACTATGCGGCCAACATCACAATAACATAATTATTTATGAAATAATGTAGATCCCTAGCAGAGAAGATACTTTGTACAGGATCACTGCTCTATTAAATTAACCCATTTTATGTGACCTTTTATTTGGCAGGCAATGCCTTCCGATCAAATTAAGAAAAAGAGAAACCAGAAACAGAGTAAAATAACGTGTAGAGTAAAATAATGTGACTTGTAAACAATAATAAAACTAGATATGACAACTGCTCAATGCAGTACATTTGACCTTACTCCATTGCACAGGATACTTGCGCTGATATCTGTGCTATGGTTACTTTGAGTGAGAAACAATTCACTGTGTTATTGCTTAATGCTTTCCAAACTACCAGAGGAAGTAACAGTATGGTCCTAAGATTAGAACTCACATACACTTTGTCATCCTTGTAGCAACATGCAGGAGTAAATCCTGAACTATTTTAAGTTATTGCAGCTCCACTTAAGATAATTAATGAAACTGTTGTGGTAGAATTGTTGTATTGATGGTAAAAGCATTTAACTTGCCACAAAAATAGACATGTAGCTTGCTTGTCATTTCAACTTTGGAGATTTTTGAAGTAATGTAATTTGATGTCATCACTATCATATCATAAAAGTGTGATGCTACAATCTTTCTTGATTACTGAAACTTCACCAGTTACATTAAAAAATAGGAAATTCTTTCTTGTGCCCATTGGATTAAAGAGTTTCAAGTTTACCAGTTTATGACTGCTACAGTGCCAAGAACATTCAGTACAAAAATGTACACAATACCATGATTATGTATTGTCTCTCCTTGGCATGTTCACTAGTATCTCATCCTGCACAATGTCACAGTAATAATATATTTTTATCAGCTCTAACCAAATTAGCTTTTGCCTAGGAATAAAAATACAAAATCGTGTTTATTTACAGAAAAGAGCTTTGTCTTATTATTCTGAGAGATAGGCAACTGCTAGTGACTTGGGATTTTGCTGATATCCTTGATATGGTTTAAAGACATCCATCTACAGTATACTCTGACTTTGAAGGCAGTATGAGGAAGCAAATGCAGGACTAATTTCTAACTTAACAGCACCTTTTTATTATGTGCAGTTTCATGCATTTCTGAAAAACATATTAATATCAAAGCCAGCAAATATTGATAAAACTGATATAATGACTTGTGATATCATTTTGAACTAGGTAACAACTTGATTTAGAGTCAATTCTACTTTTAAAGATACTTTGTGAATTTCATCCAATCTTGTTTTCCTATATTCAAAGGAATATAGGCCAATACAGGTATCTCTTGGCCAATACAGGTATCTCATTATTACAGAACATTTCACATTAAAAAAATTAAATAAAATTTTCTTTTTAATAATTGTTATTGTTGTTAATATTATTTTAGAAAGAGACAGTCAACCTGAGTAAAATGCTTCTCGAAATTACTCAGATTTAAGTGTTTTTGATCACAAAGTTGCTATTATTTCTAACTAATACCCTTGATTAAGCCAAGGAATATCTGTTGAAAGATTTGGTGTTGAGAATTACAAAAAGCACTACTCAGGCTTTCAAAATTAGAATTCTGTATTTTCACAAAACAGTTTATTGTAGATATTTGAGACAGGTCTCCTGGCATGTTTCCTAATATGATCTTGAATATTTCTATCAAAAATAGGAGATTAAATAGATTTACCTTCAGCAAAAACATATTTTTTAATAAACTCCACAACCTTTACTCCATATTGGCAAAACTAGATTACTTTTTTTCCTGGAATTTGAAAGTCCTTCACTAACATGTGAAAGATTTGAAAGCCATCTTCATAAAACTTATGCCATTTCTACTGTTAATTAGCAGTCACCCTGAGTTCATCTACTTTGCTCAGGTGATATAAAAGAAACCACTTTCCTAACTCACAGAATGCCTGAAGGCTTGCTGAGAGAGCTGCATTCCCTGCTCTGACTTGAGCACCGTGATACGCCTGATCTCTCGGACACTGGAGCCATTAAGCTGCCAACTGCTGACAAATCACTCAGACTTTGCTTGACAACAGAATGATACTGAGTTATCCATCATCTCTTAAATAAAGCAATTACAACTGCTCTGAACTAATTATTCTTTTCTGCCCAACTTCAAATATTTAATATTTCCATCCTAATGTCACAGTCTTCTGGCAGGTTTTTCCACAGCACAAGGCACACATTACCTGTGTTGTGTTGATGTTCGTGTTGTTCAGTAGGTATTGCATGTAGGCTACTATGTACACAGTGCCATTTGTCACAGGGTGTCACAAAGTGCACAGACAGCTTATGAGACAACGCAAACCAGATCTATTAGTACTGAATCCTTAACAGAACATTAAATTTTAAGAATTTCAGCAAGAAAGAATGCAAATTACATTTAAGAAATCAACATTTAATATTTCAAGAGTGGTTTGTGCTAGTTGTGGCTTATACCTGAATAAAATACACCCTAGAACAATTTCTTTCAATAGGAACATTCTAATTATATTTGGGGAAAGGAAAACAATGAGATTAAATATTACAAAAAGGTAGTAATATTGAATGTCTTTTTTTCCAGTGAGAAAACAAAACTAAGATTGCACTTGTAAAATCCGCAGGATAGATTGGACTGCAAGACAGCACAGAAAAAGTTGAACGAGATTAAATTGCTAGTTTGGTACTAGAAGCAGCACTTTTGTACAATATAGTCTTAGTTGGGCCAATAATAGGCAGATGGCAAACGAGCAGAGTGAATAAGGCAAGGTAACCTCCCCTGTGTTCCAAGCTTCTTAAGGGCCTCTTGTTCCTGCTCCAGATAGACTCAGCTCGGGGGTGGCCAGCCTCCAGACAAATTGCAGGATACACAATAGGTAATGGTTTCCTTAGTTACTATTCACAGATCTGCCTCAGTGTAATCACTAGCTCCCTAGGACTCTGGGATGTGGAATGATAAACCAGTAACTGTGGATGGTCTGTGACAAAAAGCCCCAGTTTTGTAATACTGTGAGGGCTCCCCTCTTCTTGTATCTTGGCTATGCAATTTCTTTCTGAGACTACCAGCGTTTATACAAAATTAAGGATAATGCAGAATGAGGATTGGAAAACAACTTTTTGCTTCATTTGTTTATTTGGCATGTGTTGATTTGGCTCCCTGGTGTCTGTGTATATCAAAAATTAAAGATTATAGACAGTTTGAGGAGAAAAGGTTTTGTGTAACTTAGTGTTGATATGCAGTAACTAAACTATCCTTCTAATTTGAATATAATGAAACTGTAGATTTAGTAACTTTGAATGTGAACAGCTTTTTCATTCACAATATGAACATCTGAATCAGTCCCTTATGCTCACACGTATTGTTGCAAGTGAGATGGCACCTGCAAACACAATAGTGGTACAAATGCAGCAACTCAAATTCTAATTATGAAAGGTTTATTATATCAATTAGCAAAGCTATATTAAGCAAACTAAATCCACAATCTAACAGTTGTGATGAGATGACCTTGGCTGGATGCCAGGTGCTTATCAAGCCATTCTATCACTCCCCTCCTCAGCAGGACAGGGCAGGGAGAAAATATGATGGAAAAAACCTCATGGGCCAAGATAAAAACAATTCCATAAAACAAAAGCAAAGGTCACATGTGGAAGCAAAGAAAAACAAAAGAATTATTCTCCACTTACCCATGAGCAGGCAATGTCCAGCCATGTTTCAGGAAATAAAGCTTCAGTATGCATAATGGTGGCTCCAAATGACAAACGTTATAATAAGTACACCCCTTTTCTTCTCCTTTCCCTTAGCTTTTACTGCTGAGCAGATGTCATATGGTATGGAATATCCCTTTAGTTAGTTTAGGTCATCTGTCCTGGTTACGTCCCCTTCGAAGATCTTGCCCACCCCCCGGCCTACTGTCAAGGTGGAAATGTTGGAGAGTTGGCCTTGGAGCTGTGTGGGAACTCATTTTACAGAAGAGCTTTACAACAAGTTTAAGATAGAGGTTATGTAGTTATAATCGTTAATTACTTTGTTATTCGTTTTTATATAATCGGTTTAAGCTCTGTTAATGTTGTTATTCCTTATAAGGTCACAGTACCATGTATGTCCATGTTACCTTCCCCGTTTTAAATTTGAAAGAAGCCTCCTTTTTCTCTACCTATCCTCCCCAGGTTTGTAAACAAGTAACTCCCAGTTTTACCTTATTTGGTAGGCTCCGCTTTTCTTCCAGACCCTTCCACAACAAACCTTAAAAAAGCAGCCGTCACCATGTAAATAAAGTTCACTCCCACCTGGTCCCTGGTGCTGTGTGATTGTGTGGTTTCTGCCTCCCTGCGTCACCGCACCCTGGGCCTGGAATGCATGCCTCAGCCCTTCGGCTAGCCGAGGCATAACACCTGCTCTACCCCAGAGTGGACCTGCCTTTCTCTCCCGCGGGCTGCGTCAGAGCTGTGTAAGAACTGCTCAGCAGTATCCAAAACACTGATGTATCACAGCCCTTCCAGCTACCAATGCAAAGCATAGCTCTATGAGGGCTGCTATGGGGAAATGAACTCCATCTCAACCAGATGTAATTCATACCTTATTATGGAAAAATAATAGTACATTTGTCCCCTCGCATGGTAAAAAAAAAAAATCCTCTTTTTAAATAGACCAGAAAATAGTTAAAGGCAGAAATACTTCCACTTCCCCTTATTGCCCTCATTATCTATGAACATAGAAAAACAGTATTATATAGTTTCCCTTTAAAGTATACACTTCAGACAACTTTTATTTCGTATACACTTCAGACAACTTTTATTTCATTTCACTAGGGTATATTATGAAAACAGAATGTTGATTCAGCACAGATTTATCTGGATGTTTGATTTATTTTCAAGATAAGATAACTAGTGCCAAATCTATACCCAGACATATGAAAAGAAAAAGGATTTATTGAAAGATACAAATGATATCTTCTAGGCTGGGTAAAGTCAAGCAATTCAGAAATAAGGTGAAAACTCCATCCTTATCAAATCTCATTATGTCTAGTTATTGCATTTCTTATTGTATCTGAGAAGACCCACTGGTCTGAGAGCCCCTGTGGAACTCTGGAACAAATCAAGTGTATATTTGAACCATAAATTCGAGTTCACTTTGTTTTAGATAAGAGTGGTATTCTCAACCACTGTAACCCTGTGGGAGCAGATAGAATGGATACCAAAGTGCTGAGAGACAACTGATGTCATTGTGACACTTCTTTCTGTCACAGTTGAGACATTGTGAAGACAAAAAGTCCCCAGTAACAGAAGAAAATCTTGCACCTGTCTTCAAACTAGAGCAGGAGTGATGAGTAAGGATACAAGAGTGGTTAGCCAAACTTCAGTCCCTAGAACACACCAGTCCAGGTCATCCTAGTCACTTGAAGGAAAGGTAGGTTACTGGAACCAGCCAGCATTGATTTATTAAGAATAAGATCATAGAACTATCAAAGTCAGATGACAGAGCTAAAATTTATGACAGATAAAAATGATTGGATACATGAATGAACAGAAAGCAGTCAAAATTCATTACCTTGACTTTAATAATGCATTTGACACTCTCTCTCCCAATATTCTTGCATCCAAGCAAAAACATCTGAATGTCTGGACTACCAGGAGGGTAAAAATCTGCCTGGATTGTCAGGCTCTAGGTAGTGCTTGTTGTTTTATTGTTGGAAAACACTTTGAAAACAACTCTGCCCTGGGAACACTTTTTATGTATGAAACTAGGTATTTATTCTTAGTCAAATTAAAATCTTAATATGATCAAAACCTAAAAAACATTTAACTTTAGTCGTGTCAGAATGATATCAGTAGTCCAAATACAGTAAAATCTCATTGGTAATAATATGCTTGTAAACTGTTACTCATGAGAGCATAAAATAACAGAAGACCATTACACACCATGTTTCTTCCCTGGTAATTCCATAGCGGGGACTAAGTTCTTAGTTAATTGTTATCCAGCTTTTATTTACTTCTCTCTACATAAGTAATTTTTCCTGGACTGTGTACTAATTGTTCCAGAGAAAATGATGCACCAAGACTGGCTCTGTGCAGAGGCTATTGGGATTAAGCATGGCTTTTTAAAAAAGAGATACAAATAGCTATTATACAAGACAGTCTCCTCTCACATAGGTTAGAATTTAAAGTTCCAAGCAAAGTGCCAAGCAAAACTAAACTGACTTCACTAGCATCTGCTCTAATGTCCACCTAACTTCACTTAATTGCAAAGCTTTCCTGATTTTATACAGGTAAAAAAAAAAAAAAAACAACCTTGACTTATTCCATACAGATGCAGTGCTGTATCTAATCTCCAGCTCAAATCGGCTTTCAGTAGCAAAGCTCCATCTTGCAGAGCTCTATTTTGTAGCAGGCATTATTAACTCTAAAATATTGTTATGAAAATACTCAGGGCCAGTTCAAACTCAGCAGTTCTTCTAAACGAATAATGCCTTCCTATTACCCTTTGGAAATTTGTTTTAAAAGCACCTGAGTGTCCTCCTGTGGAGCCATCCAGATTTCAGCAAAAGACCTGAGTCCATTAACCAAATTTGAAACTGTGCCAAGCTACAGTGGCGGGGTGGACCTCATTCAGCACGTACCCAGAATGCGTGCCACTGATTTTGCCTTCACAGAGAAACTAAGGCACTGCACTGTGTAATTCTGGTATGATTTGACAAACAAGTCTGGGCAAATTCCTTTTGTAATATTTGACTGGAAATGGGAAAATTATTTTTATGGTTGTGTCTGTTGTGAGCTTCTTAAATATACTATTTGAAATTTCATAGCAAAAATAGTAAAATGGAAATGTACTGAGCAGAAATTATATCAAGGTGGTATCATAGATTAACTGTGGTTTTTACGCACACATATATAAATCTAGGCAGAGTGTAAAGATTTTCTAGTTTGAAGGAACAAAAGTAAAACATATGAAAAAGGTCACCCTGTATATATCATTGATATGTGATATTCTGAAAATTTTTTATAAGGTTCTTCATAAGATATTATTAAGGGAAATAAATAACTCTGGGCAACAAGCAAACAGCTTTTCTAGATTAAATACAGGCACACTAATCAAAGTACTACATGACAGTAAAGTGAATAATGGAAAGCTGAATTCAGTGGGACAAGCAGTCTACACTCCCTGTAAAGCACACAAGATGGTTGAGACATTCCCTGGTGACATTGTATTAAAGGAAAACTAGGAATGGCAATGTCTGCGGCATCATTTCTCTGATGTCGTAAATCCCTGGGAAATGTGGAAGTGAGTAAAAGACAAAAAGGAACATTGAAAAGAGAGAATGATAACATGACTTTTGGAAACTGACAGGTGGGCGAAGTAGAATAAGTAAGTTAACTCAAATATAAAAATAATCATGTATTAAATAATTACAGGAAAAAATAAAATCACATAAGATTCCTCTACATCAGGTGCACTTTAGTGTACTGGATCATTTGTTAAAATATACAAAGCCCAAAACTAGGGTGGGGCCAGGGAAGTTTAGACTTAAAATGACTTTCTTAAAAAAAAAAAACAAAACCCAAAAAAAAGAACCCCCAAAAGCTATCTATTTTGTAACAGCAAATTGCTTGACTGATTTTGCTGTATAAATCCCTGCAAATATTCACTTTTTATATATGCAGAAAAAAAGTGACATAATACAATGATTCCCAGTTGTTCCTACAGGTACACTAAAGCCAACAGATTTTCGAAGGGAGAACAGGAAAGCAAGAATCACTCCCCTGAGTAATGGACAGCTAAGAGGGAATAACCAGAAACAGCCTCTCTGGCTGCCACTTTGTTCAGATCTTGGAAGAAATAATCAAGCCTCAAACAATCTTTCAGATGTTTGCAATGTCTGCCTTGCAGTCAATCCCATTTTCCCCAAGAGCAGAAATCTTTCTTTAGAAGCAAAATGTCTAGACTGCCACAAGCAGACTGAGCAAGCAGTAAATTATTTTAGAAGTGAAGCTGATAACATAGGCATTTATGTATTATGCCTCTTAAGAACCTTGTTTCTCATCACAGGAGTGCTGTAGACCTATGTGGTGCTTGCAGACGTGCTGTTTGAGGCAGAAAGCCACAAAACATCAGAGACAGTTCCTTGGCACTTCACTGCCACAGCTGTAATGTGGCAGTGACTATGTGACTAATGGACTATGTGACAGCATACACAGCTGTGATACTTCTTGATAACTTAATGCCTACTGCATGTTTGAGAAAGATCTGATTTACATATGTGTTATTTCATCAGACTATTAGGTCTACAGTGTTTAGTTAACCTAGAATTTTTAGTATAAGTAGCCCCCTAAAATAGCAACATTTTATTAAGGGCTTTGTGATATCGAGAACAACATTCATTGTAGCAGGTAAGTGTGATTTTTATTTCTGAATACCAGTCCACTCAGTACTGCAGTGGAGACATATAGTCCAAATAAAAATCTGCTGTAAACTAATGATTTTGGTGAAGTCTAGATTACCCTCATGGACCTTCTGTGGGTGTAAAATGTTTTTCTTTCAATGTTCCTAAAATTTATTTAAAGAGAATTGTCAGTGAGGGCGAAAAGATGCACATTTGGACCATAAGGACATTTACAGTCACAACCATTGACTTAACAGAAAATTATGGATATACTTAGTGCTAAAAGCCCTTATGAGTCACCATGTATCTTCATAGGTTGGAACCATTTTTAAGACATGATAGTCATGCTATCAGTGACTAGTCATCAATTACAATTTAAGAGGTTTTAAATCTACTGACATCTTAACTCTTACATTTTAACTGTAAATTAATTTTAAGTTTGCAAGAGAAATTTTTTTATTAAATCTTACAAGGAGAAGTTAACAACTACTATATATATATGTATTTTTTGTATTAAAATACTTTTTTTACATTTATGTAGTATTCATACTTTGAAATATTTTATTTTATTTTGTTTTTACATTTAATACATAATAAAAAAGCCAGAGTGAGGATTCAGTAAACTGGAGAGATTTTTATATGAATAATTGGGAGGAAAATGCAAGTTGTCCCATAAAATCTTTGATATTTAGTTCCATATAGAAGAAAGATCTCCTTTGATAGAGTAGATCAACCTTTTCCAGTGAAATTGTTTGAAACTTTACTAGCAGAAGAAAAATAAAATTAATAGGATTATTTTTTTTTTATAGCATCACTTCCATCTTGGATTTCTTTTTGTTGAAAGAGAATAAATGAAAACCAGAACAATAGACTTTTAAAAGTCTTTGAGTTTGAAGTATTGTTTACGCTGATGGCACTATTGATTACACACTTTTTCTCTTTGATACTTTTCAGAACACACCTTCTAAAAATCAACAAATTGATGGGAAGGGATCATCGCATCAGACTGAATTAGATACTGACATGATTTGTTCCAGACATCAATATATATTGCTACGTGAGGGACTACTTTCACTGAGACTGCTTGTGTCTTCCCATTAGTTCATTTTGAACATGCTCCACACAAAGACACCTGGATGCCAGGGCTTTAAGGCCATTTTAACATAGAATGAACTGAAACATGTGGCCCGAGACAAAAATATCTCCATTTATTAGTATATTAAAGGCAACCTATTTATTTTTATATGTTTATTTTGAAGATAATACAGTCTTTGATTTTTCCGGCATAGATGTCCGAGCTTCAACAAACAGCCAGTTACTGGTCATCTATTCTGGCTTTTTACACTTTAACTCTTCTGCGGAACACAGGCTGTACTCCATAGAGCATTACTTACCTTCAGTACAGTTTGACTGCAAACTTAAACCAGACTTGAAACCAAGGAAGCAAGTGTGTTAAAAAGACATAGTAGGAGGCATTTCTGCCTGACATGCTTAACCACCTTTTTCAAAAATACATCCTATTTCCACTGCAGTCAGTGGGCTTTTACCACTACTTCCATTTGGGATTTGGGGTTCACAGACACAAAGCTGATTTTTCCTTCTTAAGGTCCATTCTACAAAGAGATAATTAAAAAAGAAGTCTGTCAGGCGTGAAGTTGAGGGGAAGAACAAGTGTGATTGCTGTCACACTGGAGGGAGCTAACTAAAGTTTTGCTACATTACTGGTTTACTCTGCTGATTTTTCATGCGCAGATAAAAAAGGTTATGTTTTATTTAATAGAACCAATGATCATTATTGCCTTTTTTACTAAAAACAAATGTAAATATACCTCATAAGAAACAAGACAAAAGCAGCTGAACAAATACATGTACTATATTCAATTTGCAGCCTCGTTGACAAGGGTAAGCAAGGGTAAATTGTGGCAGTGAGATGTACACAAGGATCAGACTGCGGAAACAGCTCCAAAAGATCCATTTTTGTAGATACACTGTTCATGTCTTATTCTGGGGGTTTTTTTTAATATTTCTTTCTAAATATTCTTAAATATGTTTGATTTATATTTTACAGCGATCCCTATAGAGAACCCAAATATGTACCAAATTTCATTATTGCATGTTGTACTGTTATGATGTTTATACCAGTATTATAGATTCATTTTGTACTTTCTAAGAAAAGCTTATTTCTTGAGTCACTTAAGGAATTCTAACAAAAATATGATGAGGTTTTTGGGAAGTAAGCTCAGGTACTATAAAATTTCCTGGATTACTGTTGAGCTTCTCTTAAACTAATCTTTCCAGATCCCTCTTTTTCATGCTTTTTCTCTTACGGAACAAAAAATCTCTTTATGAAAAACAGTACTAGGTGCGTGATCTAGCTCTGTGAAAAACCAGGTTGTACGGGTTCTTCTATTTTTCTGCCCATATACAAAACCAAGAAGTAGTTCCAACTTGGACTATTCTGGGATTCTGTGAACCTAGCAGTCTAATGGCTACTGCATAGTTCTAGCTAAATAGTTCCCATTATTTTCTCAGCGTCTATGAAGCAAAATAACTTTAGTCCCCTACTTTTTTATATTTAGTTGAATTGTAATGCCTAATTTACAGATCACAGGACCATAATTCTAGAAAACTTCCATTTAAATACTCTGCAGTTGTGCTCCTCTGATAGTGTAAAGAACACACTTCCTTTTTGACATTATTTCTGGTAACTAGTAGTGAAAGTGTTTTGTGACCTCAGAAAACAATGCTTCCTTTAAAAGATTTGCAAATTTCTTTTTCCAAATCAAAACTGTTATACTCTTTATAATATTTTTAATGAAATCCCATCTATCATGTTGGAATTCATTTGAAAACCGATTTCAATAAGCCAGAAAATTAATATGGTGATCTAAATCTTCAGTTACTTTACCCTTAAGTCTTTCATCTATATATTTTTACCATCTGCCATATAAATACATCATAGGAAAAACAAGTAAAGAACTACAGCTACAGTTCTTGGGACCTGAAAGGCTCTCAAAATCAGCCACTTCAGCTGATAACAATGTTTTACGGATTATTGGAAACAGTCTATTTATTCTCAAATGCCCAATCATATTCTAAATAATAATAATGGGGGTATAATTTGAAATATTTGAAGTAATCAGTACAGAATATATACTGTAATTATAGCAAGTAAATATTTGCCTAAGTGAATCATATTAACAAATAAATTAACATTGCCAGGAAAGGGTCACCTTTAATATAGAAAAAGCCAAAACTATGACAAAGCTCTGATATACTAATGAAAACCTTAGTAAAATCTTAACACTGTACACAAAGATCTGTACACAAATTTAACTTTTATTATCCTGAGTATTTTCAAAGATGAGTTGTATTCTACATAGAGCTGACATCTGTAGTAAGAAATAAACTGCAGAGGTTATTTTCTCATGATTTAAAACTTCAGATATTTCTGCAGACAAAAGAATATAAACTAAAAAAAAGCATTTAGCTCAGTGTTATTCTTGGAACAAAGGGGAAAATGCCAAACTGAAATATAAACTATCTGTAAATACAAAAAGTGCCATAATCCTGCAAAAAAATGCATGGAAAATCTGCCCTTTAACTCAACAAAAAATGTCATGATATTTGCAGGTTGGAGAAAAGAACCCCTTTGACGAGAGCTATTTGACACATTGCTAAAACATGCAGTTTTAATGTTGCTTGCTCTGTCATTTAGGTCTCAAGTCATTATTTAGCTATGGACTGTGCAGCTAAAGCACTGATTTTCTGGGAACAATGATTCCATGATGACAATGATGGCACAAACAGCACAATCACACTTACTTTCAGACCAGAAGTCACCTGGTACTAGCCTTTAAAGGATTTCTCTATCTTCCAAATTCTTCAATGCAGATCTTTTATCCTTACGAGACATAAAATAGATCCTTAGGAAAAAAATTTATTTGGTCTAAAATAAGAAGTTTTTATGAGAAAACTGTCAGTGTTTGGAGAAGACTTCTACTGTTAGAAAAACAGATAGTCTATAACCCCTCTTACAGTTAAAAACACAGGTGGAATACACCTACTGATAGCTCTTCTATACCTATGTCAAATTATTCTCCTCTCCCCTATTTCAATCCAAAGTTGTTTACATCTGGGCAGATACAATTCTCTCACACTTACACTGCTCTTATATGATGCAACATTCATCAGATTTGACTTGTCTGAAAAGTAGCAGTTTTCAAGAATTCCATATACTTATAAGAAGTACAGAAGTATCAGAATTTATAAAACAACAAGAAGAAAAAAAAATCTAATGTCTTGCTCTCAGGACAGAATTACATTTGTACCCCTCCTGACAGATGTTTAGCCAATTAGTTTTCAAAGAATATCCTATCTGAAGGCTCCACGACCTCTCTCTGCATGTGTTCACTGTTCTCACTGTCAGAAAAAGTTCTCCCATCTCTACAATATTTTTTCACTGCATCCTATTGTAGTCAGCAAAAATATGCAGAGTACTCCCCATTTTAAGAAACTTTTTATATACTTGAAGACCATATTATCTCCTTTTCTCTCTCTCTCACACACATGCTCATACACATATATGCAAATCATTCTATCTTTCCTCATGAACTTCATTTCCGCTACCTTTGGGCATTGTTGTTAATGTCCATTAGGATTTTTTAAACTGGTTTACATCTTTCTGTAACAGGAGGGTCCAGAATTACATGGATTTCTCTTGTTGGAATCTTACAGCTCCCAGGTATTACTGTGTGTGGGACCGCTATGAAGACAAAGAGATCGAATTGTACAACCAATTTAAAAATAACCTTTAGAGTTCTCTTTAAAGGATTTGTTGAATGTTATCCTCAATTATTATATTTCCCTATGTTACCCTATTACTCCCTGGTTATATGTGAAACCCTCCCTATTGCCCCTTGTTACTGGTCTCCTCCCCTCACTCCTCCCCTATTCTCCCAATATGGTTATGTCCCCTTCTTTTAATCTCATATTTGGAAAACTCCTCCTCTGTTCTGGACCCTTCCATGGCAGTCCCTATAAAAGAGGCTGCCTCCACGTTAATAAAGTTCACTCCCACCCGGTCCCTGGTGCTGTGTGCTTGCGTGGTTTCTGCCTCCCTGCGTCACAGCTCCTCGGGCCCGGAGTGCATGCCGCAGCCCTTCGGCTAGCCGAGGCATAGCACCTGCTCTACCCCAGAGTGGACCTGCCCTCCTCTCCCGTGGGCTGCGTCATTACTGAAGCGTTACTCACATAATTCTTTGGCATTTACTTGTGCTTACACAGTCTGTGCAACAGTGGAGACACAACATTGATTTCTACTTCATTTCATGATCTTTTTCAAAAGTTTTCTGCCGACCTAGTTATACAGTAAATTATTTCTCTGCAGTGTCTGACTAATTGTTTTAAATATGCTACCTCTGCAAATGTGTTTATTGAGTAACATCTTTGTCACCTTTGGGGCACTCATTCAGGATCATATAAAATCTTGGGCTCCTTTTTATTGCCTTCCTATGTCTGTAGGTGTTCCCATTTTTTTGTTTGAAGCTAATTTTAATTGGCATATTTATGTGGTGTCCTGTAGTGTATCTGAATATTGAACAGGACTAGATCCAAGAGAGTCACTTACAAGTCTGTTTAACATATTCTTCTCTTCTGAAGCTGTGAAATAGTAATTCCTTAGTCCCATACATGAGAACAGGAAGATTTTAAAAAGAGAATACATACTTATCATCTGTGTAATCTGCCTCACAGCATCTAGAATCTGACATATTGAAAGAGTAAGGGCAATTTGAATTAGGACACGCTTTGTTCCCAAAGAAACATTGCAAATTGCAGGATTTAGCAAGGCTACATCATATCTACCTACAGGCTTCACTGAAATGCCAGATATGGTTAATACAGTGTGTCATGAACATACTGAATGCTATTCTCCTTCAAACAAAAAAGTCATAAATCATTCTTCTGTCATTGCACATTCTTACTGCCTACAAGCTCCAAAAGCAAAACTCTGTACATGTCAAATCTGTTTTTTGGTTGGCAGTCAGGGAACAAGAATTGCAGTGCATGAGCCTAGCTGAAGTCACATTAGATCATGGTGTCATACCCACAGGAGTAGTAGAGACATGGTCTGACCACTTGAAAAGGAAAGACTGTGACTCAGATTTAGTGGCCTGGAATAAGGTGTCAGAGAGACATCCATTCCAGACAAAGTATTACTTGAGCGTGCAGCAGGTATAAAATCATTTTGAATCAAAATGACAGTGTTCTGCTTTTACTGAGTCCTATGTATGGCACTTCTGCTCTGGTAACATGTCAAGAATAATACAATAAAATAAAGAGAAGTAGGAACAACTGTGGGGTAGAAAGGAAAAAAAACCCACATTCATCTAGCAGTCAGCAGTGGAAAAGATGGAGATGAAAGTAGAAGAGGGTGGCTCTAAACAGGAGCATGCTACATGCAAGAAATGTAGCCAAAGGTCAAATATTTCTATGCAGGATAGAAAAGTGAGAGCAAAAGGGGTGAATATTGTAAATATCTCAGTCCTATCAGGGCATAATAATTTAGAAATGCTGAATATTGCGGAGAATCACTCATGTTATTGCAATTTTTCTGTAATAACAACTACTATATTGACATAGTGAAAGCCAAAACATTTTAATTTTGAGATTAGATGTAATCTTAACTGCAGCAATTTATCAAAAAACAAGAAACCTGAACTCAGGAGCACCCTGACAGTTCAAGATACAGAGCAAGACACTGAAACATAGTAGCAACTCCTGAATATATACAAAGGAATCCTAAGGTGTTTTGCTGTCTGAATATTACTTTTTCCTTATGTAGTGGTTTTGATTTTAGACCCTCCTTGGTAACCAAATTATAATTGAAGAAGTAGTCATCCTCTTAATATTTCATACGATTTTTTATGTAAACCAGGGTATAAATAAGAAGGGGGAGAAGTCTCTTGCTCTTTTTTTTTTCCGGTGGACTCGGGAGTAGGTTTTCTGCTATCGGCTCTGCTCGTGTGGAGGAGTGAAGTCCAGTGAAATCTTGTAGACTTTGAGAAGTGGAGAGTGCCGGTGGTCGTTTGGTGCAGTTCTACTATCTCGAGGAGAGTAGTAAGATTTTTTCTTGTTAATTTTTTATTAGTTATTTCTGGGTTTTTTACTGTGTATATCTGTTTTAGATTTTTTTTTCCTTCCCTCTCTCTTTTCCCTTCGGGGCAGGGAGGGGTGTTTGGAGTCCTTTCTCCTGTGTACATACTATTCTAATTGTATATAAATGTAAATACATGTGTATATTATTGTACAGCTTTGGTCTACTCATTTCAGCATTTCAGTAACTTTTCCCTTCTTCTTTTCTCTTGCGTTCATAGAGGGGGTGGGGGGAGGAAAGACTGCAAACTGTAAGGTTTGAGCATTCAGTAGAAAAGTCGGATCCAAACCGTTACACCTTATTAACACATGTGTCTTGACTGGAACAAAGCAATATGTGCAGCAATTTTCATGGGAGTGGAGATGCAGTTGTAAACCATCAGTTTCATCATCTAGAGATTATCAGTAGATTAAATGCATCTACAAATATTGCTACTGACTAGAAATTCTAGGATTCAGTTTAATAACAGCTTCTAACTGACAATTTAGTAGGAACCAATATTAGTCTAATGAAAAAACATCATGCTACCTTTAATGATCGGAAGAGTTCAGAATCTCAGACCTCATTTGAAGTCCCAGCATGAGCCTGAGACAGGTCTTATAGGGCCTCACTGAAAGCAGTGCTACAGTTCTGCTTAAGCAATACCAACATTTTATGCATCCTGTTTTGTTGCTCTGGAGGTGATACGGTACCTTCATATATTCTGTTAAGAATATTCAACATTATGAGCTGACACTGCTTTCCTACTCTCTCTCCTTGTCCCTGCTGTTGCTGGAGAGGAGAATTGGAGGCTTCTCAAAATAAATAAACAAAAAAATGAAATAAAAAAATAGTCTTATTTCCATTAATAATTAATCCAACTGGGCTTTATGCTATCCAGAGTTATTTTATTTCTCTCTTTATTTTTATTTTAAAAACATATTCCTGGATAATCTAAACACAGACAGCTAGTGACCTGCTTACACGCCACTTCTGTCGTTACTTCTCTCAAGGTTAATTTTTGGTCTGCACTAACCTTTTTGGTGAAAAAAAAAAATGTATAGGAAGGAAGGAAGAAATGAGTAATTATATGCCTAAGCAATACGGAACTCATTTAAATGAAAGAGCAAAAAAACAAGCACCAAGTGAGAAAAGAGCAATGTAGGCATTTCACTGAAAAGAGGAATTTAGCTGTCTAGAACTGGTAGAAGGGTCAAATCCTGATACACAAATGCGTGCAACTTCTTTATAGAAAATTTCCTATTTTATTACTTTTTTTTCAACAAAGTTTTTATTTTTTGATGTTTTGGTAGAGGATGAAAAGAGAAAAAAATACCAGAGTAGTAAGCAAAATTCTCAGGTTTTCCTATGGAAACCCTCTGTTTTCTCCTTGGTTTCCAAGGAAGTTCACTTCAAATAATATCATGCTTAACAAAAGATACTGAAAACTATAGGAAAGCTGGTGGGGATAAAGGTACCACCAAACAAACTGCTCAGAAAGAAGGTTAATATATTCCAAATCTCCCAAAACATTAAAATCAGTCTCATTTTCCCTTGCCAGCTAAATGGCAGAACTATTCAACCATTTGTAATTGAACTGTCAGCATCACTGAACTGATAATCTTTTTAAAAGGTATGCAGTGTGCCAAGAAAAGTTTTTTTTCAAGCTTTGAGATTCAGAAAGGATATTTTTTTAGAACATCTTATCTGCACCAAAATAAGGAATAGAAGCTCCACCCATGTGAAACATTCTTCAGTATGTAGAATTAGTGACCCAAAAAGTCAATAGACTTGAACTCCTATCTATATTTCTTTGCAATTTTGATGACACAAAAATTCAATTAGTTCATTCGAGTAGCTTTCCACATGTATTTTAATACTTCAGGAAAAATACCAATCTCTACCTGGGTGACAGTGCTTAACTTACATGCATATCTAAAAGCGGCTTGCTCTGTGGCATGGTGCAATTCTAACCCTCAGTCACATTGAGTAGCAGTTACCTACAATTTAGTGAAATTAATTACAGTCAAAAGTTCATATGTGCTACTCCTTTGATACTTTTGTTCCTTCTGTCACTCTCTCCCTTGGGGTTTAGAAAGATGCTAGGGCAAAAGCCAGGAGGCACTTTTGCTTCCTTTTGTACATCTCTTTCAAAATAAAAAATATAAACTCTGGTATGCAAAATAAAAATCAACTCTGTTCTTCTTTAAATTGTCCATACTCGAAAGCTCCTTTGTCCCACTTGGGCATACTAACTCCATTCCTCTCATGTCTCTCCCTCCTGCAGGTTCCTTCAAAAGAAGAGAGCAATGAAGCCAGGTTACCAATCAGCTACTATCCTACTGAGCAAGCACTGTCTTGTTGAACAGCAAGAAAAAAACAATCAGTCTATTCCAACAAGAAATGTATGTCTTTAGATTGTTGCCTTGAAGTGTGCATAATCTATAGGAATTGCATGGGAAATGTTCAAACTCTGCAACTTCTTTTTGATTACTTTTTGCAAGTTTTTTATACTTTTAGATCTAAATATTTTTCTATACCAGCGTACTTTTCTGCTGTGTGATGTACTCAAGATGTTTTTAAACCAGCTCTTCAGAAGGGTAAATGCCCATAAACTGGTGAGAGCAGATGGTAGTTGAAGAGCAGCACATAGTACTGACATTTTGCGAAACACCTCCTTTTAAAAACTTTTGCTTTTCTAAAATGCATGTACATGTTTAGATTGTTTTCAAACCCACAGAGAGCAGGGGAAACTGTGATCCAAATTTAGAGGAGGATTAGACACAACTACATTTTGTAGAAAGATAAAGCCCCACAAAGAACATCAAATCTCAGTATTTCTCTAGTCTCTAGTCTTATCTAGAAATGGCAATTTATATTGTTCACCAAACAATCAGTAACTTCGCTTTTGGAATGTATTGTTTCTTGTGTTGGCTACTGACACTTTTGAGAAACCACAACTTAAGACACTGTTAAAGGAAGACTTCAAATCTCTTGAGTGTGAAGTGCCAGTCACGTATCAAAGGGAATCAATAGAACCTTAATTTAGTATAGGAGCCCAATGGGCACTGTGAGCTTGCACTGTGAGTCTACACTGTAGATATAGCATTTTTTAAAAGTGCCTAGTCTGGTCTGTTCTGTGCACCCACTTCAAATATTTCAGATTTAGTCTACCTTCTTAGACCAACTATACACCATGCTTTCCTATCCATGCCGAAAATAATGCATTTCTGTCCAAAAATCAAACATTTGATCTGAGTAAAGAATTTTGTACCTGAAAGCTAATATATTCTATTAAACATTTTATTTCAAGCAAATAGTCACTTAAACTTTAAAAGCTTTGCTGTTAGGTCTCCTAGGAAATATTACAGATAATAGAAGATAAAATAATTAGGAGTTTTAACTTTATTTCTAACTGACCTACACATGATTCCTACAGACCTGGCAACAAAATTTTCATAAAGGTTCACTGGATCATTTCATCCTAATTAGCATCCAGGCATTTCTTGGATTGTCTCCCATGCAATTGTCCTGCTAAATGGTGCAAAGCAGAAAGTAAATGCTCTCTACCTGTGTGGATGAAAAATTTCCTCAAATGTTGAATAATCTCAAATGGATAAACTCAGAAGAAATAACAACATCTAAGCAGAAACAAACAACTTTAACAGCTGAATAAAAATCTACCACATTAGACCCAAAATCTCATTATGTCCAAGAACACACCTTACATTGAGCCAAGAGTTTAGTATTTGACCAATTAAGTTCTACACAGGCTAAAACAAATGGAAAGATTAGTTATAATTTGTCCAATGCCAATGATGGTAGCACAGCCTAAATAATCAATGAGCTGGAGAAACTTCTTCTTTTATCAGTCTTGGGTCCATATTGGAATTATTTTTTTATCATTTTAAAGAGCCTATTCAATCCCTCTTACTGCTTAATATTGTTAGACCTTTATCGCATACAATATGTTACAGAGCAGTGTCACTGAAGCATTAGAGCTAAGTCGGCTTCTCTTTGAACATTAGGTATTCTTACAGTTATAGCTGTTTCACTTGTAACTTATGTTTTCCAGTTAAAACATTTATCTGAAAGATTTTTCAAATTCAGCAACTTCGGGTAAAAGAAAAAGTGAGGAGGAATAATGGAGCAACTCTGCTTAGTAGTTGACAGGGGTAGTCCTTTAGAGAAGAGACTGTTTTAATCCCTACTCTGCATCCTGCATAACAGCTGTCTGAACCTTACCCTACAATCAATGCCAGGAGACCTGACCAACTGGAGAACACCACCTCTCCATTCTCCTCCATAAAATTTTGGGACAACCTTTTTTTTTTTTTTTTTTTTTTTTAAGTTTCAGATTTGATTAGTGACAAAAATAATTACAGCTCATGAAAAGTGCAACAGGAAAACCAAATAGGTTAGTGCAAATTAAACATTAACATGCTTCCTCATATGATTACAAAAGTCAATATATTAAACCAAGGAATGGGAACCCCAACATAGGACAGAGTTCTTCTAAAGTGGGTTTTTACAGTGATACTTCAAGTGTGCAGTAACTAAGATACTTTAATATGCTACGAGGGATGGAGCTCAGGAGATTTAACACAGCACAAATAATCAAGTTCCACATTATATTCACATACTGCTCACTTCCAAAAACTGGGCTTCCATTGCCATAATGAAACATCTCTAATTTTTACAAGGAAATTACTAACATTGATCACTCTGATATAAAAGCAGTAGTGAAACCACAGTTTTAGAGACTAATGTCGCTGTTTTCCCTTTTTTAAATAAGTTTTAAAATAACGTTAGCATAAACCTCATTTTCAGAACGAATACTTTATTTCTTTGATAGTATTTCCTTTATGTTGTCCTCTTCTCTGGGAAAATTATGTATTTTATAATCTCTAAGACCAGTGTTCCAACTTTAAGTATTAAAAAATAATAGCATAGTAATAAATTCTGATATGATAATAAAAAAAATATTTTCTACTACAGGTAAGTACATAAATTGCTGCATTTTAACAATGGTCTAGCATTATTTTGAAAACAATGCTGTTTATTGCAATGATGAATTAGCATTCAATAACTTCATTAAACTATAAGACTACAAGCCAATGATAAAACTAAACAATATATTTTCTTATTCACATGTAAGATGGAACAACTTTTCTGAAGCTGAAAATGCTCAGGTACCTTGAGAAATAAACCTGATTTAATCTTGATTGGAGAGAAGTGGGAACTTAAAATCAGCTTAATTTGACAAATATGTGAATCTTGAAAAGCTATGGAGATTGCCTATTCCTGTTCCTGCCTATTCCTGGGTTATCTCTATTTCAAGATACAGGACTGTACATGAAGAATAGATTAATTTAATAATTCTAAACCTCATAGAGTTTCACACTAATTTCCACCGAGAATTAGGAAAAAAATGTTTTTATTATATAATACCTTTCTATAAGGACAGGTAAATGTCACTTCCTATCTCATTCCATTGTCAAATGTGTTTTAAAACAGAAAAGTTTCTTAAATGCTATAGATACTCTTTTTTTTTTTTTTACTTCTGACCTTCTATTCACAAATGAACAGTACAGATTTAATATTTTATATACACAGTACACTTTCCACCCTAGTAAGGCAGGAAACATAATTATGAAGACATATTTTAATATTTAATTTCAGCTGAAAGTAAACATAAGAATATAATGAAGTTACCTGGAAAAAGTCATGGCCCAGCACCCTCTTCATTGGCGAGGAGACGCATTGCATTGCCTTGCCACACAGAAACTGCATAGGCTTCTGTGCCTATCCTGCTTGATTCAGACCAGCCCAATAAAAACTCAGTGGAACATAAAGAATGTGTAAACCCTCAAAGAATGCAACGTGCAAACATGTTGGATATACCCCTCAGCAGCTAAACTAGTAGCTTGTCGGACACTGACTGCCAAACTTTTTCTGCTAAACTTAGGATATAATCTCACAACTACCCTTCTTCATTCTTTTTGTTCTGCTGGTAAGAGACAACACATGTTCTGAATCCAGGGTAGTTTAGAAGGTGCACTCCAACAACTGACACACATCCTTCATCAGTCCCTAAAAATGAACTGTTGTTAAAAATTACTCTGATTCTTTCCTTTCCTGGAAGTTTTGATGAAACAGTTCAGTTTGCTGAAACAGATCGAACTTAATGTGGTTTCAGCAGACAGTTTTATCTTTGTTTTCATAATACCATGATGCATCAGTACAGTGGAAGAAAGGACAGTATGTCACATAGCAAACCTTAACACTGCCAAACAAGTGAATATTTCAGGAATTATATAAGTAGGAGGGATGACACATGAGTTAAGAGTAAGCATGGCTCAGATGGACAATGATCTGTATTTGACCCTGAAGAGAAAGCAGAATTTCAGTTTGTAGTATTCCCCAGATAAGAATACTAATCTGCTTTTTTAATGCAGCTTTTTATTGTACACGGTCATATATAACGCAGCTGGCTTACACCCTATTCTCCACACAATTCAACAGTGCAATCATACTGCTGTCTTCTGCACTTGAAATGTTTCTCTGCTGGCAGATATATATTTCAGAAGACTAGAAAAGACCCAAAAAAGGGTACTGACCATGAAAATATTTGCCACAAATCTTTTAATACTGTACACTATAGTTCCAAATATCCCTAGCAAATTACTTTCAAATAAAGTACTTCCAAAACATCATCACAGAATCACTACAGTAAGAGAAAAATTACAGTCCCAAAAAGATCTTGGTAATCTTATTTGATTTTGTATCTCATCAACTTTGCCTGGGACTTCTGGGATGTCAAGCAAAAAATAACAAAAAAGGTAAAAAAAACCCGTAACAAAAAATAATCCAAAAAAAAAAAAGGAAGGCAAAAAATAAGAAAAAAATTGTACACTTAAGAACAGGAATAAGTGGCATTAAAAAAAATGTGTATATATATATAAATATAAAAAAAATAAAAACAGAATTCTTGTTAAGAGCATTCTCTCTTCAGAAAAAAAGGAATTTAAGAAAGTATAATCTAACCTAACTCTTGAACAAGAAATATTCTCCCTCTCCAAAATAAAGAAGATAGAGACAAGACCTTCTCTCCATCTACCTTGCCATTTCAGGATGTAAAGAGATTAAGTCTTTATTGTCTTACACCACGAGTTATAATTTCAGCACAAATTACTTGTTTTATTTCTTAAAGAGGAAGGATAATACAAACTGATCAGAACATCATCAGAAATATGTACTTAGCAGTATAACTCATCACTTTGAACTTACTTGCTTTTGGAATTTAAACTGCAAGTTAAAGAATACTAAATATTGCTCAGGATTTGCAGAGCTTTACAGACACCCAACTTCCCACTTACTGGTAAGATTTATCAAGGGCACACGTGCCTCAAGACACCAAGCATGGTAGACTAGTTGAGTGTCTTCCTAAAGAATTACTGAAACAGAGGTGGGATTTTACTGAATCACTGATGGTACATAAAATTCCAGAGAGCATTCAAACATAGGTATTTTTGAATACAGTAATATTTGAATAGAAAGCCTTCATTCCTCCAAAAACCACAGGTTTAGCAACTACAATGCAACAATATTTTTTTGTAGACATAACATTAGCACACTTGCCAACTGACATCACTTTCCTCATAATGAAAATCAAAGGTTGATGTACATTTTAATATCTTTTGGGAAAAAATGAACTGCATTCTAACTGTATGCATGTTGCATATGCTGGTTACAAGACTGAGAGTCTTTGTGGGATCTGTAGGTAGCACCATAGTGCTAATAATTTTCTGGTTTTGATTAGAAACTTTCGGACCTTAAATTATGGTCAGATAGTATCACAGTAACACCACGTGAAACAAAATAAGGACGACAAAATTACACATAAAGGAATTCAGGCAAAAAAAATAGTAAAGAACGTATTAATTATTATAGTCCTTCTAAAGTAGTGTTTGCTTTTAGAAAGTAAAGAAAAAAAGGAAACACTTCAGTTTCTTTTTCTCTTTGCTGTTTCACCTAATGTTAACGCAAGTAGTGTGGACATTAATAGTTTTTTTCAGCTGTACTGGAGATTTATTGACAGATTAAGGGGCACGATGGAAACCATAGCTGAAGTCCCCAATCCCTTGAAATAAAAAAAGAAAATCCTAAGAATCTTTATAATTTTTCAAATTTTTATTCTTTACAATAAGATCACAGAGGCATTAGATTCTGACCATTTTAATGCATAGCACATGTTTTGTAAGTGGCCATTTCATATTCTGAAGTCGAGAATTTCCATGAGGAGATTCTATTTGCAAATAATTACGAAACGTTTAAGACAAGTTTTGTCTTGCAGGGTGTCAGGTCCTTTAGGATTCTACTAAAGGAAAACTTCTACGTGATGACACTATGATTTTTTTCTAAGTCATGTTCTGCCTTGCAGCTGAATGTATAAATAATTTTAAAGCTGGCTACATCCATAATTTCTGTACTGGAATGAGCAGAGAAAAATTTTTAATGATGTTTGTTATATATTAGTTATTTTCCAGAATGTTTCTACATTGAGAAAACTAAGTCAGTGATATAACTAATTTTACCCTCAGTATAAAGTCTAAGATATTTTTACCTAGATATTTTTGAATTTACAATGAAAATTAGATTGAGGAATTACCTTTTTTGGGCTGGTACAGTTACATAATGTCTTTCTCAACATACACTTATATTAACAATATGATGAGAAACATGACTAAAAGCAGCTCTGCTTAGAAAACCACATCACATCCATGCATTTCTATGAACACAGCCCTAGAGTGCATCCTGTATCATCATAATGGTGAAGCTGCAGCCCTTCAGGTTACAAATATATCACTGTGAATGTGTCACTTTTGCCTCAGAGGCAGTTCTACCAAGCATTCTGTCCTGTTACCTCATATACAGCTCACAGTTTCTCTTGTCTAGCTCCAATAATAGCAAAATTTAAATTCACTTGAGGTGTTTCTCCTTTATGCATATGGACATGTAGTTATAACACTGATTAATCACTAGTATTGTAAACAGTATTTATTAGAAGCACACATTAAAAAATTATGTGAAATATGTTCAACTTCACAGCCAAATATTAATTATTATAATAGATTTTGAGACCTTGGTAGGTCATTTGGAGAAAAGTTATTAAATCTTTTCTAGCTTATCTTGGAGTTATCAAAAGAATGACATTAATTATTAACAAGATTTATTAACGAAAACTGTGAAGAATGCAGGTAGTGATTAATATTGCTGCTTAGATAGCAATACTAATGTACTCAGCTGTAATTTGACACCAAAAGAAAAAAAGCATTACAGTACCAAGCCAGCATGGTTTCCCATAAATACTGGGCTACAAATACTTGTAGAGCAGTGGAATAGAGAATCAAAGGTCAACAGACAGAGACTCCTATAGTTCCTGAATTAAATGTCATCTGTCTTACAAACTAAGGAAATGATGCAATCAACATCGTGCTTAACTGCTAAGGACTGCAGAACTTACAAAAGGCCAAAGACAAACTTCTGAAGGTTTGTCCCAGAGTCCTTTCAAGACTGAACTAAGGAAACTTGTTAGATGTCTACTGAAATTGTCCATCTGCAGATGAAGTGTGGTAAGGCCTTGTACTCGTGAAGTCATAACTAACTAATGCATAAGAAATATCCTAGAGGCCAAGAGAAGGGCACTTTTCCTGTCGTCAGACAAATCTATGTGTACAACACCATGAAGTTCATGTCCCAAAAACATGGGGTGGTTCCAGAACAGTGACATCTGTGAAGACTGCAACACATTTCATAATGATGGTGGAGCCGTTGCAGAAATCCAGCAGGTGCCATATAGGACACAGTTATAGAGGCTTCTTCTTGCACCGGTGGCATCCACACTAAGAAATCATGTGCATTCCATTAATAGGTATTCCTTAAAATGCTCCCTTACTGAACCGTAATGCCTCAGCATATACTTCATTTCTGTCACCTATGTCTATTCCGAATAATAAGTGGACCATAAGAACCTAATTAAAGAAGTTGCTTGCACGTTATCATCATTCTGATGTACTTCAGTCCATGTCATTTCTTTTACTTGTCTAAGTTTGTTAAAGAAACAGATTGGAGGAGCCAAGGTACTCTCTTCTCATCCACAGAGGAGTTTATCTGGTTCAAGAGCAATTATCCTGTTTCACAAGAGATTTCAGTCTTAATAAGAAGCATTTGAACTCTGTCCTATCCATTTCTACTGTAATCTTTCTATTAAATAAATAAATAGGAAGAGAGTAACTTAGTTTCAACATATAGCCTTCAAAAACTTCAATTAAAAAGAAAGAAAAGTTTAAAAAAAAAAGGAAAGAAAGAGACTGATTTTCCAAGTTTGGAAATTAAGGTAGATTATTTTTTTTCCCAGAATTGGTAATTGTCTGTCTAAACACAATCCAAGTTTGAAAATTCATGATTATTAACAATTGCATTGCTACAATAATTTAAATTGGATATCTAACCAAAGGAAATAAAAAGAATAAGTCACAACTGAGTGGAGATATTTTCAGTGGTTTTGTATTGTCTTGATTCCAATTCTGCTAAAGTTCATTATTACATTTTTTGAAAACAAGAGTGAGTGCAACAGTGAGCAATCTTGAAAGCATGAGTTTTTAAGACAATGAAACATAACTGAGTATTTAAATGTAGAGAAAGTAAAAATATTGTTCCATCAATCTTTTCCTCAACAGTCAAACCCTTTTCTGAGAATAAAATGTATAGTTTAACAAGGAAAAAGGGTATGAGTCAGTAATTACTAGATCTTTTACACATTTCTAGATATTCTTGAAAAGCAGATGCAATCTTATCCTAACAGGAAAAACCAGAAGTCATTACTCAGTTGAAGTAAATGAAGCTGTTTGAAAATAAGCCTGATATAATTGCGTTATTTAATGGAAGTTTTGCACTTATTGGCAAATTACATAATACAAAGCAGTCACTCGCCCAGGAAAGAATCAAGCCAAATGATTAGGTTGTATTCGTCAGTCACATTCAAAGGCTCAGCTGGAGAAAGCCTTGAGCAATCTGATCTGATCTCACAGCTGACCTGCCTTGAGTAGGAAGTTGGACACAGAACCTCCTGGGGTCCCTTACAGCTTGAACTCTCCTTTGATACTTGATAGTAAACTTTCATTATGTATCCAGAATCAGTAAAAAGGAAGGAAGAGAATATTTTCGTTGCACATTTCTAAATAAACCTTTCAAAAATTCTAGATCCTAAGTAAAAATAAACAAGCAGACAGACAAGAAAGGGAGATTGACTGAGCACTTAATAACTAGTCCTAAAGTAACAGTGTATCTTGAGAAGTATGTGAGGAAATCAATTGCTTTATATCTATGAAAATAAGTTTAGAATCTCTTAGAACAAATTGCTCTCCACTGGAAAGCAAAAAAACCCATGCTGTTACACTACACATGGCTCTCTAGCAGACACTGTACATGTTCCTGCATAAAAAGTAGTGTTTGATGAAGATGATTATGTGTTAAATTTACTTAGCATAATGCACAGTATACGAGTTTTGTATCACTTTCTGTAAACTTCAAATTCCAATGTACTTAAAAGGTAATTCAGTATACACATTTCTTAGCACAGACTAATCTCAAACAAACACTGTAGATTTTCGACTGACATTTGGAATGTGCATTTGACAAATGGGAAAGAAAAAAATTAAACAAGAGGAAAAGGAAAAAAAAATCAATATATGACCACCTGAGTTGGAAAGAAAAAGACCCTCTCCATCTTAACCACATTTCCCCCCATCTTAACCACATTTTTAAGATGTCTAAGGATCTACAAAAGAATTTGGATGTGTTTCTCTCTCCATGCTTATTTTTAAATTCCAGATACTGAAAAAATAACAATTTTCTACTGTATTCTGTAGGCTTTTTTCAATTAAAGTAAAAGGTTTGTAAATGAAGGGTTTAGAATTAGAAGGGACTATAGTCCAGGAATATAGTAAGTGTTTTACAACCCACAAATATTAATGAAAATAATATTATCAGTATGGGAATCACCTAGGGAAGGAGATTCATAGGAAGTAGGAGAGACTACAGGAAGTGAGAGATCTGCGGGTTGATTAAAATTATTATATCAACTGTATGGTGCCATTTTTTACCATTAATCTGTCTAATAACTTCACGCTAGCAGAAAGAAATGCTTCTGCTATCACGAAACTGTTTTCTTTACAATCCACATGTTCCATACGCATTTTGTGATGTTAACGCAATTGCAGGACATAAAACATGAAATTTATTACTTCAATACAATAAGATTGCACTGTAAATACATGTTTCTTTCCCCAAACTCACATTTTAGCAATATTTTGTTGCCGCTTAGCCAAGTAGGTAAGTTCCAAATTTCAGTTCAACAGACCCAACACAAATTGTTATATTGTGTTATTCACACACACACAAGAAAAAAACCCCTTAATTCTCAACATAAGCCTACTAAATCCCCTGTATAAATTTTGCTTTCTGGAAATTTGACTCAATTACACCTATGCAACATAGGCAAATGAATATAATTCCACTGATTCCTGTAAGATGATCATTGGTACATCCACCCAAAAGATGTATCATAGGTTGTTTTTAGGTTTAAGATACACATTTGTGAAAACACACAAATTACGAATAATTTGTATAAAATCCAGTTGTAAAATAGAACTGAAGGTTTACGCTAAAGAGAAAAGACATGCATTTTTTTGTCCATGGAAAATAACCAGTGCAAGAGAAAAATGAAGATGAAAAGAAGAAATTAAAGCTTAGGTCATCGAAAGTATAACACAAGTCAGATAATTTCCGGAAAAGAAGTTTCAGGACTCAGAAATGCAAGTGGTATGTAATAACATAATTCTTTAGAATACCATTTTTTACAGGTAGCTCACAAATCCCCCCATCTTTGAAGTTGAAATGTTCTACACTTTACTAACAAATTTCCTTTGTTGCAGGAGGTGGTGGTGATTTTTCAGACTCAGTAGGCAACATAAGGTCTCAAAGAATTTCTCACAGTTCTAGTTTCCCATAACAGACCCATAAAAAAGGTGGTGTCATGTAGAGGAATAAGATACAGCCAGGCTTTTTTATATCTCTGCACACGTGCACGTGACCCATTCAGTGCATAATAAGAGACGCGGTGAGCTATGAGAGGACAAAAAAAATTAGCTCTCTCATTGTTCTTGCCATTTTCATTGACTGTTATGTTACTTGCCTTCCTTCTATAGCTCTTCAAAAAACATAAAACTACTGTTTCATTTTGTGGGACTTTTTTCTTTCTTTTTAGGTATCCCATGAAAACTATGTGTTTGGGCCGATTAAAAAAAAAAGGTATTTCTTAAAATGGACAAAGAAATTCTGTTCAAAAATGGAATGTCATACCTTGACTCCTAGAATGAGGAAATAGATTTTTTTTCCTTAATAGTTGTCTTTAGATAATCAAAACAATCTTTAAATGTTTGTACATGTTTTCTGCAACTTAGAGCAAAATCCACTGTTGCGTAGTAAATGTATAGTAGCTCTACTCATATCAATGTTGCTGTACAGTAAAGTGAAAATACCTCCAATCTAACAACAACAAAAAAACCCAACCACCAAACAAACAAACAAATAAAAAACCAACCCTGAACACAAACCAAAACAATCCATTCAGGGGCAAAGACTGGGACAGATAGTAACGTCTCTTCTTTTTTAGCTAAAAACACACAGTTTTATTTTATTTTCCCTAAGTAAATTTTACCATAAAATTTCTTTAATCAGTTTCAGTCCCAGCACTTTCAGGGATGCAAAAAATATTAGTTATAACTTTTTAAAATCTATTAATGAATATTTAGCAGAAGCTCTGACAATTTCTTATTTCTGGTTCAGGAGACCTGTTAGATTTCACTAAAATAATTCTAATTTAACAGTAGAAGTCTTAGCCAGACTTTCCTGATATTGTCCACACATCTTCTATGCTAATATGAAGTTCAAATCAAAGGCCTTTCAGAGTTTAAGAGTGTACAGCACTCACACCACAAGAAAAACAGGGGCATAAGAAACATGTATGTTAGAGAAATCTACTAAAAAGAGTGGTAAATGCTCTTCTAAAATTTGTGGTTAAGTCCTTCTAACTCCCACTACTTACGTATTAAAACTGTTTCAAAAATTTTCATCAAAAGAAATGTTTCATATTGATCTGATATTGAGACAACACAAGGCTACCTGATATTTTGAAAATCTCAACAATTGCTTAATTTATGCAATACAAGAGCAGAGATATAGACATTTTTCTCTTATCTTCAAAATCTAAAATTATGATGATAACAACACAGCAGAATATGTTAGCATAGAAAGACCCAAAGTCTCTCATGTGTAACTTAGAGGACTTATTAGCAGCTGAAAAGATACAGGAGAAAAAAGTAGATGACTTCTAAAGTTTCTCAGTTTAGGTTTAGCTCAGCATCTTTAGATGTGTAAACTGAAGTAGAACAACCTCACAGATGGTGCAACTGCGTCCCTGCGATACAGCTCCTTAATGCACTACTGACTTCACACTGATATTCACTGTCTACACATCTGTGTAAACATCTGGTAATATATATTTAAAACATATTTTAGAACTAGTACTTGACTTTAAAACTCAATGAACTTTTTTTCAGTGAATCATTAATCACTGAAGAAATGCAATTTTGGATAAACCAAATGTGATTTGAATTGATGAGTAGTTTTCACTGAAATTAAAATGGTAGCATTTTCAAAAGTGTCCAAATTATTTTTTTTTACATGCTCAGAACGTTTACCATTGGTAATAACGAAGAGTTAGATTTATGGAATTTTGAACAAAACAGTAAAAAAATTGTACTTTTTCTTCCCTGAATGGAAATATTCCATCCTGGAAGACTGACTATTATCTAACCTGTGCAATGCAGGACACAGTCAATGTAAAAAATTGGGAGCTAATTTCTGGCATTTCTCATAATCACCTAGTGTAAGAGTTCTCTCAAGGCACAGGTACTCCAGGTTCTCGCTCTTGTAGCAAATAAGGAGTCTCAAAAGAGGTTTCACTTATCTGACAACAGTGACCCAAATTAAAAAGTGTTCAATTGATGAATTTCCATCCATTCTCTTTTGTCAATTCAGAGATGCTTGCCTAGCCCTTCTAGCCCTTCATAATTTTTTTAGGTATATTTCAATCACCAAAAAACCCCCACAACCTCCCCCCCCCCCCCCCAAAAAAACACCAAAAAAACAACAACAACAAAAACTAAACTTAATATGAAAAGTAACAAGAAATAACTAGGAGCAATTTAACTGTGTCATTCAGCTTCCTATATATTTTATGAGTCATAAAATAAAATTACAATTGTTATATTTGATATATAATTTTTCATCTTTACTAATCTCTGCTTCTAATACAGTGTCTTAAATATTTATTTTTCGTTACTGTGGAACTACAGGATGCCACAGTGAGAGCTGAGCCTGAACAACGTGAATGACTGTTAGAAAACTGTCACCCTGACCCAGTAGTTCAGCAAGTCAGTATACATAATATCTAAAATTTTAGGCTCCTCTTAGGCCAGAGGCCACCACTCTTTTGTGCTGAAGGACTGGAATCAAGAGTTCACTGAGATATAATCTGTCTATAAGCTGTCCCTTAGACACAAGTGATAAGATGAAGCACCTCAGCTGTAACTCCTACTTTTAATTTCTAAATTAATGAAAATATATGATTAGAAAGTTTGGAGTTTGATTGTTTTCCTATTTAATGCTTTTTAATAGCTTTTTTAATAACTGCAACAATAACAATTCCCTCTAAAGTTCAGAAATTTTGTTTTTGAGAAGTCTAGAATTAGAAAATGAAAATAGGAAAATAAAAATACTAAATAGAAAACAATATGAGAAAAGAGGAAGAGAAGAATAATCTAAAAAAAATTGGACGCTTATTTTTAAAAATATTGTGAAAATCTAAGAGGAGTTATTCAAAGATATTTATCTTGTATCACACAGGCTTTACTTTGCAATTACTACTGCAATAAGTATATTGCAGAACAGCTCTTTTGCCCAGGGAAAGGGCCTAGTCAGGACATCTTATGACAAGAACCATACAACTCACAACTGTGTAATACGATTAGAAATTTTCCTCGTACTAGCAAAATACCACTTGGCCATAAATATTACCCTTGAGGCTCTGACTCTTGCTACCCTAGAGAAAAAAATTATCTTGAGATATTCAAGATAACTGAGAGTATACTTAGTAAACCACTGTACAAGAAAAAGAAATTTTAAAGAGCTGTAACCTGGTGCATTGTAAGTTATAGTGATTGTGGGTTGCCATCATTCAAGCAGTCTCCAAACACAACAAAGCAGTTTGAGTTACGAGAGTAAGGACATTGAAACTTTTAAGATTAATACATTTACAGTGTTGATATTGTCTAGCAAAGATATATTCCGCAACTGTACAAAGAAGCTTTTATCATGAACTACTTATTCACCTGAGGTAATAAAATGGGCTTCACTAGGAGATGCCCTTTGGGCAAAGGGATGAAGAAATCCATCACCCTTTAAGCAAAGTCTGTGCTCTTTCTCTCCTATTACTTGGTGAACTGTGATCAATAAACTACCTCAAGACTGACTATGAAAAGTAAGATTTCTTGTGCACTGTAGGAACTGCATATTGACGATTGTCACTGATGTCAGTAAAGAAATTAATAAGCTCTTTTGCTCTCCTGCAGTGATGTGTGAATTCATGTACTATAAAAAACATAGCAACAAGGTATTTCAATGAACACACTCAGGTTGGTTACTCCTCTTAGGGCTTCAGCTGATAAAAGAGCTCCCATTATATGTTCATTGATCATTGTAAACCTTGATATATAGTACTGCAATACACTCATTTTCTAATGCCTAGCACTATTCCAGAACATTTTATTGATTAATACTGGTTCTGGTCACACAGTTCCATGTGTTCTTGATTAATTCAGTTTCCTGATTAATTCTGTCTGATTGCTTCCCTCTTTTTTTAACACTACTAATTAGTGGAGAAAGCAAAATTGTGCAGTCCTCCAATACACTCTTCCAGCTATGACATACACTTGGCAGCTGTCTTTATCTTGCTCATGCCCTTTAGTAAATCATTAACTGAATATCAGATCAAATATTTTAAATGCTCTAATTACAAGCATCATTTCCAGTGTTTCATTCACTATTTCTCAGTTATTAACAGCAGAATTTATACATTTTCATATCCTATATCATAATCTTTGTTTTGTTGTGGGCTGTAGCCATCTTGACAAAATCTCAGAAATGCTGATAGCAAATCAAAGATTTTAATAGAAAATACTGAGGAAACTTAAATACATGAATTAAGTTTCCAAGAAGGGCTTAGGAAGAATTGAGGTCCTTAAATTAATTTCTTCAATATCAAAAACTCCTGCTTAGCTGCACTGTATAATACAGGATGTGCCTAAGTAGATGGATACCTCACTGCTTGAAATCATTGCTCCCTGGAGATTTAGAATTGCTTAGAATTGCTCCTGCCTGAGTAGCCTGATGATTACCTCCTCTAAATTTCATTGGATCCAGAGTAACCCAGGCATTCTTCAGATCATGTTCAAAACTCAGGTACACTTACCTACAAATGTAGAAAATTAAATCTGTCATAAAATATATCTATGACTGCTGTCTGTTCTGAAATTACTGGAGGGAGAGAAGCTGTCATTCATCTTTCCGAAGTGGTAACCTAGTGATTATTAGACTTTCCTATGAAATACCACAGTGATTTTCAAACCCTTCCACACTTATATTTCCAAAACACACATTTTCCAAACTTGGAGTGAGGAAAGAGATTAAAGGAAAAGCACCCTGTAAGGATAATGCCCCTTTGAATCCTAGGTGAATTCAAGGAGAAGGAGATGAGAAAGACGACCTGCTTCTCTGCACTACTTCTGCACGTCATGTTGATGCTATTCAACACAACTAGACAATTAATCCTATGAGCTGTGAAAAAGTGCCTGAAACACTAGACTAAAGAGTCAATTGATTCTACCAACTTACCCTTGCCCCTGTAAAGCTTGACTTCTTTTCTGCAAAACTCCAACACAAAAGCAGACTGCAACCCCAGCATAATTTAAAGCCTTTGAGATTGATCTTGCTGGCAATATATGTGGATATTAACTCCATTATGCTGAATGAAACCCTTCTTGCTGCTGAGGACTAGTACCAGTTGGCCATTATATAAAAAGTTTTTTATGTACTTTATGTAGAAGTCGATGGGATTGCGCTTTTAAGTCACAGGCACATGCTTTGACCACTGACCAGGTGCTGCCTGAGGTTATGCTGATTTAGCAGAACATAGAAGACAACTGGATATAGAATAGGATCATAGAATCATAGAATCAACCGGGCTGGAAAAGACCTCTGAGAGCATCAAGTCCAACCCTGCATCCAACACCACTGTGGTTACTAGACGATGGCACTAAGTGCCACATCCAGTCTATCTTGAAAAACTCCAAGGACGGTGAATCCACCACCTCCCTGGGCAGCCCATTCCAGTGTCTGATTACTCTCTGTAAAGAATTTCTTCCTGATATCCAACCTAAAGCTTCCCTGGCAGAGCTTAAGATCATGCCGTCTTGTCTTACTGCTGGTTGCCTGGAAGAAGAGACCAACCCGCACCTGGCTACAACCTCCTTTCAGGTAGTTGTAGAGAGTGATGAGGTCTCCCCTGAGCCTCCTCTTCTCCAGGCTAAACAACCCCAACTCCCGCAGCCTCTCCTCATAGGACTTGTGCTCAAGTCCCTTCACCAGCCTCGTTGCTCTTCTCTGGACCTGCTCCAGCACCTCAATGTCCTTCCTGAACTGAGAGGCCCAGAACTGGACACAATACTCTGGGTGTGGCTTCACCAGTGCTAAGTACAGCATAAGAATCACTTCCCTGGATCTGCTGGCCCCACCATTCCTGGTACAGGCCAGGATGCCATTGGCCTTCTTGGCCACCTGGGCACACTGCTGGCTCATGTTCAGCTTCCTGTCAATCCAAACTCCCAGGTTCCTTTCTGCCTGGCTGCTCTCCAGCCACTCTGTGCCCAGCCTGTAGCGCTGCAGGGGGTTGTTGTGGCCAAAGTGCAGGACCCAGCACTTGGCCTTGTTGAACTGTTGATTCCCGTTGGAATCAGCCCAACTCTCCAGTCTGTCCAGGTCCCTCTGCAGAGCCCTCCTGCCTTCCAACTGATTGACACTGCCCCCCAACTTAGTGTCATCTGCAAATACACTCAATTCCCTCGTCTAGATCATCAGTAAAGATATTAAACAGAACTGGGCCCAACACTGATTCCTGGGGGACACCACTAGTGACCAGCCACCAGCTGGATGCAGCACCGTTCACCACCATTTCTGGGCCCAGCCCTCCAGCCAGTTCCTAACCCAGCAGAGAGTGCCCCCATCCAAGCCATGGGCTGCCAGCTTTTTCAGGAGTATGCTGTGGGAGATGGTGTCAAAGGCTTTGCTGAAGTCCAGGTAGACCACATCCACAGCCTTCCCCTCATCCACGAGGCGGGTCACCTGATCATAAAAGGAGATCAGGTTGGTCAGACAGGACCTGCCCTTCCTAAACCCATAACATGGCTGGTAACAGTGAGAGACAGTGCCATAAAAAGCATCTAGATCTCACAGTCAGGTGAGATCAGCTATCCTGGCTGTGTCTCCTCACAACTTGTTGTGCATCCCCAGCCCCATGTCCAGCAGGGTGAGGTGAGAAATGTGAAAGGTCTTGACACAATGTAAGTACTGCTCAGCAACAACAAAACCATCCCTCTGTTAACTATACTGTTTCCAGCACAAATCCAAAGCATAGTCCCACATCAGCTACTATGAAGAAAATTGACTCTATCCCAGCCCAAAATCAGCAGACAGTATTAGAAAAATCAGATTTGAGTACAGATGTAGCAAAGCTGGGATCAAAGGGAAAAGAGAAAAGTATAGTCAAGTGTGGGAGAAAAAAAGGTTAAGGATCCAGAAAGGGTATAATGAGGCAGGCAATGATGTCATAATTTGCTGGCTGTTGAGGATAACTGATGTGCTTAAACTCTGCAGCCTGACCAGGACAAGAAACAAAAGCAGTTGACCTGGTCACACAAGTCAAACCCATCCTTCATTGAACGGGATGGTGCAGCAGAGCTGTAAAGGTGACAGACTAAAAATCCAGATACCACCAGGCCTGCAGTTACTCCAGATTTAATGACATCATCATCTTTATGACCCTTTTCTAACAAATAATTAGAAATGCCACAAAAGCAACTGGCAAGCTGTATCCTGGTCCTATCAATGAGCTTATCACCATCACAAGGATACTCAAACCCTCCTAGATCATATGCTATCAGCCTGTCAGCAGCATCCTGAAGCTAGTTTGATCACTACCAATTGAATTAACCATGTATAAGCCTGTAGGCAAAAAGAAATGAATTAAATCTATGTTAGGATTTAATTTAGCCATCATGAGCAGATAGGTGGTTGTTGAATTAGTCTTTCACAATTATGACTGACATCAATTTATAAGCACCACTGGAACAACAGCAAAACTTTTGTCTAATAGAAAGGTAAAACATTTCAGACAGAAGCGAAGCCAAAACCTGCTTATATTATGGTCAAACAGAAATCTAACAGTCATTGAATTGTGTTCTGTAAAAAGGTACCTTTTCATAGCCCCAAAACTTTTTCAAAGATAATGAATGAAAAATATTGATTTCCACAGCTATCATGTTCAAATTGCTCTTTACCTTACTTTTGAAAAATATCTTACAAGATTTACACCCTTTTTCCAACAGAAACATTTGTTCCCTTGTGGCAGAAAACTTTATAGTCCACTGACATCAGAAAACATTTATTGAAAGTTATCGGTAAAGATTGTGTGATTACAGGTGGTCCCACAAGGGCAGTTTCACATTAGAGAAAACAAACAAAACAAAACCCCAATGCACACACGAACTATTTGCAGGAATAACCCTGAAATAATTTCCTGTGAACATACTGTTATAATTTCATCAGGATAACAGTTGCATTTATCAAGTTCCTTTTAGTTTCTTTGCTTTAATTTTAAAAATTTTAATCACTATCCCTCTTTATGAAAATTTTTTTGATTAAATAATGAGAGGTGTACACATTGCTTAACTAGTTTAGCAGTGGTGTTTAGCACCTTTTCATTATTCATATTGTTGTTTGAGTCCTATTGATACTTTAATTACTTTCTGGAATTCCTGTGCTGTAGTCTGTTGGCTCAAGAAGTATACCTCATGTGGAAATTAGTGAAATCAGAGACCCAAACCCCTCAGAGGGTTTTTTTCTACTCAGGTTATCTAGGTGCATTTTTGCTGGGAACCTTTCAGAACCAAAGTCATTCTGACCAGATTTTATAAACATTCGATACATTAGCTAAAAATTGTTTTCATACATATCACCACATTAAATTTGTTACTCTTTAAAGAATGTAGAAGGAGTAAATTAAGGTCTTTGGTATAATATTTGCAGATATATAAGTCTACATGCTTGAAGTGAGCATAATTTAAATGATTTTAGATATCTAGTTATTTTGCAGTACAGTTGTGGTTTTGCTCAGATGATTTTAAAGTATGTATTTTTTTGTTATAAGCTTATATTGGATATTGTGTTTATCCTGATAAATACAATAAAAATCAGAAAAAAATAGAAGCTAGTAGTTGTAATTTGACAATATATACTTTCACATTTTCTTCAGCAGAGGAGAAACACTTCACTGAATGTATAAAAATGTATACATTAGTAAAAGACCATTGCTGTTGTTGCCAGAGTGACATAGCACAAAACGTGTAAAGCCTTAAGAGAGTATTTGCAAGCATTTTTATGTTTTCTCTCAATCTTCTGTCACATTTTTGGAGGATTAAAATTACATATACATAACATGAAAAGAGTCACATGTATCTCTTCATCTGCTTTTCCAAAATAAGAACTAATTAAGAACAGAACCTAATTGTGGATCAGGTTGTGGTATATTACAGTTTTAAACCATATTGCAGGAACAGTGTGTAGAGTATGAAGTGTATGTACAATAAAAAGAAAGCTCTGTCCAGTAATTACAGCCTAAAAATCACTCTCAGCATGTGAAATTTATCTTACGCAAGATCTCAGAATAGGACTGAGCTCAGCCCTTACCTTGCCCAAAAAGCCATACTGACAGCTTTTAAGTCTTCCTTCACTGAGCTTAAATCTGCCAGATGAGTGATGGAGAAGTTCCCAGTGAAAATTTGTTTGAATTTGCTTTTACGTGCTAAGTGTGAAAAGAGCCTTAGTGGATGAGTCTCATTATTGGATGCTTGGAACGGCATTCTGGGATTATGCAAGACTTGTTATGGAATGTTTGAAGGAGAAACTAAAGCGGGGGAAAGGGAAGGATTATGAGGAGGAGCAAGCATGGTAAAATAGAGGGAATAGAAGGCAATCTGTCTTTTTTTCTTATTGAACTCTATTTCTGGCTGGCTGAAGTCTGTCTGTATTTGAGCTGAGTGCGGCTACTGGAGTCAGGCCATGGGACAGACCCCATGTGTCCATGGTGCAGCAGCTGGAGAGACCGGAGTGTGTATGTAGTGTGCGTGTATATCTATGTGCAAGTATTTTAGTAGTCAGCATCAGACCAGACCAGCCAAAGAGTAGAATAAGAAGCTTGGGAAGCAGGTATCAGAGAGGTCATAGGTCACTGAAGAGACCAGATGATGTGAGAGTTTGGTTTCTGGAGGAGCAAGCAGATTACCAGAGAAGTCAAGATTCTGACAGTCAGCTGTTGGTGGGTCTGTAGCTGTGAACCACCTACTGGAAAAGCCATTTGCATGTATTCGCATGAGAGAACTTTGGAGACCTGCTGAATCCAGGGGCCAGCTGCTGGGCAAAAGTCCAAGGCCAGGTGCTGGAGGAGAGACCAAAGCAGACAAAAACAATGGCACAAACGTGCACTTGTTCATGGCCCACTGCTTGGGTGTTATAGTAGCTGAGATCACCCTGGAATTCAAGTGGTGATTATTAATCCTCCTCTGTCCCCTTTCTTTCTCTCTCTCTTTTTCTTCTCCTAATTTTCTCTTCTTGAAATCTGGGTAAGTTAAAGTTGAATGGGTTAGAATTTGCTAAGTCAATGCTGTATTTTGATTGAATGTTTGCTTTAAAATTTGCCAAGTATACCTATTTTTGTAAAGTTTGCCAGTAAAAGTTTGTTGTGTAACCTTCTGAGATTGTTGTCATGTTACTCCCGTGCACCTGTCTCAGGGTATCAAAGAACCTAAGTCCCTTTACAAAAAAAAAAAAAAAAAAAAAAGAAAATAAGAAAAAAACAATAGAAGTCCTTCCAAAAATATCTGTTGAAATAGTAACTTATTTCAATATCAAAAGAATTCATTCCTCCTAACACCTAGTTAAACTCATGTATTAGAATGCCTGAAGAGTATTTGTACTTTACAATTTCCATCTGAATTCTCTAAAGTTAAAAATCTGCCAATTAGAATGAGTAAACAATTGATCAATAGGCTGGACTATGAAACAATTAAAGAGAAGAACCAGGAAAATCATCAACGGTTTCTGAGGAGATGTTAAACACTCTTCTTAATTTCAATGAAATAATGGGACCTAAGAAAATCTTACATTTAACAACTAAAGAAATTTTCATATAAGCTATTTTTTAGGTTCCACATTCTGGCAGTATGGATAGATCCAGAGGCTTCTGGGACTTTCAAAGATGTTTAATAAATTTTTGTGAAAAACAAAGAATTTTTTTGTTGAGGCTCCATCTGGCAGAGTTGTGCTAGCAGATATTTTGGCTCAAAATTCATTCCATTGTGTGTTGCATAGTCTGCTTTATTTCTACAACATTACTGATGTCTGTTAATCACACATCTAGAAAGAGACAGCAAATTGCCAGTGATGGATTATGACTGAAAATATCTCATGACATCCCAAATGAGAGAAACAGTAGTAAGAAACAACCTCTAACATACCATTCTTATGCTCTAAAATTTGGGCCAATTATTGTTCCTTTGACAGATACTGCAATCCAGGCTTTTTATGACCTTGATATGAGACAGGGCAACCAAGAGCTTTGCATATGTAATGCTAATAATTGCACAATAATAGAATTCCTTGCAATTCATGCATAACTCAATGCTGGATTTCTCTCCAAGAAAAACAGATAAGTATAGGTAAATACAGAACTCCAGGACAAATTTTACAATAAAACCAGAATAGCAAGGTACATAAGATACCAAGCTCCAAGTCCCTATTTTACAAGGTTAGGAAATCTTTTAGGTTGCATGTAAAAATACGCAAGGTAATTTATATTTTCAAATTATATAGAATTATATAGAATATAGAATTGATTGCTAGAAGAAGGAAAATTTGTGTCTCACTTTTATATTTATAAACATTTATTCTTTCCTAAAATGCAAACTGAAGCTGCTCACCAAGTAAATAAAATCAACACCATCAAAAAACCCCACAGAATACTAGTCATATTTCTGTAGTCCCTCAAACTACTAAATGCAGACAAATCTGTGGTTTTGGTCCTTAAAAGTAAGGAAGAGCAAATGAAATTATATGTATTCTAGAAAGACTGGTTAATTTGGAGGTCATACAGGTCTGTTTTTAAAAAAGCTCTGAGCAGAATGCAAAAGTAATTCTGTCCTTCTTATCTTTTTTAGTATGGTATCTTCAGTGCAATAGTAGTAATTCACATACAGAAAATTTTTGTACACATACTGAGAAATTGAAACAGTACTTGTCAGAGAGCTAAATTTAATAAAATTTCCATCCTTCTTAATATCAAAGATTACTGCATAAGTTACCAAATTTAAGGAAAATCACAGTACAAGTGAAAGTTCATATACAATGTGTGTCCTACTGTGATGACTAACTAAAATGTCCATAAAGAAAATTAATATAAGGAAATAATCATATGTTTCACTGTAAATGTCAAGTAGTGCTATTATGAAAAATGTCACAGCAATAATTAGATGAAAATGGTTCCAATTAGTATGTACTATGTGGTTACCTTCACTGTATCAATCAAGGGAAGTTAATATTATCACTAGTTGCTGTAAGAGCCTCTAAATATCTTCTAGAGTAACAACTCTTATGTAGCTATAAAATAGCCAAATATTAAAATTTGATTTATAGGACTTGGACTAAAATGCAATTTCTTTTATATTAACTTTAAAATTAAAATACACATGTGTACTTGGGAACTCAGGGCTAGAAGGCTTCTGGGTCAGTGACTTGAACTCCTGTTATTGAAGGCAAACAGAGTGTATAAGCCTTTTTATACATTTCTTCATCTTAGAAGTTTTTTGAATTTTTGTCCTTCATTACTCCGAATAAAATGTTATTCCAATACCTGACTGTTCTCATGATTTGAAATGACTAATTAGCAACATAAATTTATTCATGCTCACATTATACTTTTTTTCTTCTTTTGACAACTTTATCCTTTAGCTTTTATAGGTCTCCTCAGTGTTTAAACAAACACTATTGATATTCCCGCTCCTCTTCCTTCTACCTAAGTTAGTCAAAGCTTTTCTTTTTTTAATAGGAGAGGTTCTACCTTTTTATTTTTATTTTAGCTGTCCTTCCCTATATTTGCTGACAGATTTTATCTGTGAAATATCCCAACAAGATTTTAGCTCAGTCCTGTGTAATAACATTCTCATCTCTGCTGGAAATAATTTGTGCATTAAAATCTTAAATCTCATTTACCTTTCCCTGTCTGCCATCACATGCTGGAGAGGTTTATAGGCATCCTGGTTGTGAGTAACTTAACCAGGTTTTAATGGGATGTTTGCAGCTCATCAGGTGAAAACCTGTCAGTACTCAGGATAAGTCTGCTTTTCCCAATTTGAAAGGTTTACCAAGATGCTCTGTATCACAGTCTGGTTTCTTCATAGTGGCTGTACTTTCACATGATTTCTAATCCAACAGTCTTCTGGGTTAACACACAGTTACCTTTGAACTGATGTCATCAATATTAAGAAGGAGAAAATAAAAAGCAATCAAGCAAAAATCCCTTTTTAAAGTCAAGTACAATTTCCTATAAAATGTGAGTAGATGCAGAAACTCTTTTATATTTCCCCGACTTGTCATCCTGTGCCACAAAATGATTGTTCCTTCTCTAAACCAATAAGATCCGTAAACATGACCTTAAAATAAGGAAGTTCCCAAAAAGACATTAATACAAGTAAAAGCCCTCTTAAAACCTGGCTGACCTATTACAGATTACCATAGTAGAAATAATTTTTATTTAAAAAAAAAAAAGAGAGAAAGAAAGAAAGAAAATCAGAGAGAGCACGAAGACCAACTGAACAAGTAAGTATCTACATTTTTAATGTGATACAGGCTGATGAAACTACATAAAAATTGAAATATAAAAGTAGAGAAGGAATTATTTACCTATTGTGTTTAAAGTATATACGGTCAATCCAATACTAGAATTTGAGCTTTGGAGGAGTAATCCTGTATTTCACTGTGAAAGGAATGTATAGGCAATTTTAACTCTGTAAAGAGAAGTGATCTCAAGAACACCTTCACCAGTAGTGCTTGCAGCTGAATGAAATGTAACAATGCAGGCAGGATTAAAAGCTGGGCCCAGACTGAGCATTGTAAGAATTAGTCACAGCATCAGCTTAGCCAATTGTGTCATTTGGGACACAATTTTATGCACCAAAACCCCTCCGCAGTGCAGGTGAGAAGTAATACTTGCAGTAAGATCTACAAGACAGCAACACATTAAAGACAGTTGATAAAAGACACTGAAGATAGTGATTGTCCTCTGAAGCAAAAAGAGCTTTTCATGGTTAAATGCATTACTTCTATCTTAAGTATCTGAAACAAAATGCATTTCTTTCCTTTGAAATACAACATGATAGATAATAAAACTATGAATTTTGCTTTCATTTTCTAGATAAATATTAGGTGTTCTGTTAAAAAAGTTTAAGGTAGACTTATGAAAGGAAATTTTCGCAACAGCTTAGCATGCTCAATGGACAATGTTTGCCATCTACTGCATCTATGAAGACTAAGAGATAATTCATAGAATCTGGTGGGTTGGAAAGGACCTCTAAGATCATCAAGTCCAACCCTTGATCCACTACCACCATGATTACTAGACCATGGCACTAAGTGCCACACCCAATCTCATCTTAAAAACCTCCAGGGACGGAGAATCCACCACCTCCCTGGGCAGCCCATTCCAATGCTTGATTACCCTTTCTGCAAAAAATTTCTTCCTAATATCAAACCTAAACCTTCCCTGGCAGAGCTTAAGACCATGCCCTCTTGAACTACTGAGAGTTGCCTGGGAGAAGAGACCAACCCCCACCTGGCTACAACCTCCTTTCAGGTAGTTGTAGAGAGTGATGAGGTCTCCCCTGAGCCTCCTCTTCTCCAGGCTAAACAACCCCAACTCCTGCAGCCTCTCCTCATAGGACTTGTGCTCAAGTCCCTTCACCAGCCTCATTGCTCTTCTCTGGACCCGCTCCAGCACCTCAATATCCTTCCTGAACTGGCGGGCTCAGAACTGGACACAATACTCCAGGTGTAGCCTCACCAGTGCTGAGTACAGGGGAAGAATCACTTCCCTGGATCTGCTGGCCACACTGTTCCTGATCCAGGCCAGGATGCCATTGGCCTTCTTGGCCACCTGGGCACACTGCTGGCTCATGTTCAGCTTCCTGTCAATCCAAACTCCCAGGTCCCTTTCTGCCTGGCTGCTCTCCAGCCACTCTGTGCCCAGCCTGTAGCGCTGCAGGGGGTTGTTGTGGCCAAAGTGCGGGATCCAGCACTTGGCCTTGTTGAACTTCATCCCGTTGGAATCAGCCCAACTCTCCAGTCTGTCCAGGTCCCTCTGCAGAGCCCTCCTGCCTTCCAGCTGATCGACACTCCCCCCCAGCTTGGTGTCATCTGCAAATTTGCTAATTCGTGCTAAAGTCTTAGACACCGGATGAAAAAAAGTCCTTGGGTGATGGTGACAATCATGGTGTTATGACCCACCTGTGAGGCTGGCTGGGGTTCCTGTTAATAGATCCCTTGGGCCGATTAGAGTGAAACGGCACTGAATGACGAGTGTGTGTATATATATATATATATACGTATACTTCAGGACACTTTGGATGCAACGCAATCCAAGATATGTAGCTGTTTTGGTTATTATCTGTAGAAATATAGCTATATAAAAGTATAAAAATACCACTTAAGGAAACATATAAGGAAAATAGATAAAGAAAGCATAAGATTAGATAGTGAAGAGGAAAGAAAACATCTGTGGATCCAGTGACAAGCAAGTTGGATGTCTGCTGGTCAAAGTGAAGGTCGCAGCTTTGATCAATCAGGGGTGGGGGAAGCCCACAAAACAAAGACTTTGATGGGTGAAGTTCATGGATGAAGTTCAGTACTTTTCTCAGGTTCCTGCTGTGGTGGCTTATCTTATGGCAAGTTCATTCTGTGTCCTTGACAGTGTTTGAGACAGGCAGCTGTGCTCTCTAACTCCTTACACTACCCTGTGGCTCAAACACTGTCCTCCAGGGACTTTTCTTCAGTTCAGCTGTCCGTGGGGTGATGCATACATAGAAGATAGTAGGATAAAAGAGAAGAAAAGAAAGAAAGAAGAAAGGAGAGATGAAATAGAGAATACGAATCACTGTCCAATACAATGCAGTTACCAAAATGAAAAGTAAAACAGCAAGCATCAGGAGAATAATCACAGGGTATGAATATATTGTAACAATTGATGGGGTAAAACAGGATCTGAATATTCAAAAATCACATCTCTTAATATTAAAAAAGTTACAAACACAAAATCAAAGTAATTACTTGTACCTTCAACTAGATTACCCACCCATACAAAGTTCTCATGGGAAATACAAAAAACTCTCATACAAAAGGTTCTCATGCAAACATATCTGTCCATTGAGCCCATACTCTATTGCTCCAGGGGACAGAGTACAGCTCCGTTGTGAATTTATATTGACACCAATCAAAACCTGTGGCTTTTTACGATGTCATGTCTAATGATTGATAACATGTTAGGTTCTATAAATGATTCCAGGTTTATATGGCAGCTGGTAAAAAGCTTCCTTGTATTCTATCCATGTCCCATTTGCAGTCCATGGCTGTCCCTCCCGGTCTAGGAAGTGGGACTCAACACCTCCCCATGTAACATTTTTTGTTTTGTAAAGATTACTTAGTTCACTAGTTAACATCTCAAAAAAAAAATTATCAAATCATCATAAATCTAACTTTGCATTAAAGTATGGTTTGATATGCCTATCAGTTCAAGTTGCACAAGGAAGAATTATGAATTTCCATGAAGCTGAAGTGATAATTAAACCCCAGACCTGTCAAAGCTGGGATGTTTCTAATGATGTGCTGAGGCACTAATATAGGCACTTAATAATATTCTTAAGTTTAAAATAAAGAAATTAATTAGAACTGAGGCATATGTAGGGCTGAAGGACCATGCAAAAGGGAATATTTTGGGTTAGAATTTTCCATATCACAGGTCATATTCTTAGATGTAATAGTAATTACAGGCCAAGATGGGCTGACAGAAATGTTAAACCAGATGCTCAAATGCAGACGAAAGTACTCAAAGTAGACTAAGCTAATGAATGAAGTTATTATGCCAAGCAATAAAGAGGATATTATCAATACTAATACTACAATGTTGATTCTGCTTGCAGTATCGAGCTTTTAGGGTGAGGTTTCATCATAGTTTAAACCAATCTGAATCTAGGTTTATGCAATTTTGCTTAACCATATCCAATCTGTGCTTAGCACACACGTGAATGTACAGTTTTCCAGTTCATGGAGATAATCTGGGTAAAAAATTGTAGCTGTATCTATCAAGGGGGATGAGAAGAGGCAAGGAATTAGTTTCCTGATGGAAGGAGGAAAAAGAGGCTGACCAGTAGATCTGTATCCCTATAATCCATTTAAACATAGTCAGTGTAACAAAAGTCTGTTCTTAAATTGCTGATGTTTAACCTGTTTATTAATACGGTTTTTAAAAATAATGTAATATGCTCATGAATAAATATGAAATGACCTAATTTGAGACTTTTTTATTTTTTCACACTAGAAAATATAGAGGATTTCTTTAAATAACTCTTACTAGTTTTTTTTCGTTCTGTACTTACAGGTATGTTTACAGGGTCATAAACAGAAAAGTGTACTGCAATACTCTTCTTACCAGCAGGAATTATACAAAGAAATTATAAAGTATAAGAAGTAAACCAAAAACCAATCAAAATATATTCTGCAATTGTGTGAGGCAAATATACCTCTTCTGATCACTGTTAGTGCTTACTGTTTATTATCAGTGGCAGAAATCTGCAGATGTTCCCTTACTGCGATTTCAAAGTTTGTTTATTGTAATCTTGTTCCTCTTCTATGTTTTCCTATAAAGCTGGGGAGCCTGGATACCCTATTTCTAGAATTCTGTCCTTGTCTAGAGTAAGAATACTTTCTTTCGGTTGTTTGTTTGTTGATTCTGAAAGGGAATAAGTTATATGACTGTCTCTATGTGATTTGTTTTGTTTAGTTGGTGTGTTGGTATTTATATAAATGCTTTCTAATCTCTTGTTCATCTGTTTCCCTGCCTGATATTTCCTCTAGTTATTTCCATGTTTATTTTGCTATCAGATGGATTGGCATGTTTTCCTCAAAGAGTTCACAGGTCAACATAAGGGCAGGGAGAATGTGCAGGAATTGCATTCACTGGCTAAACAGACTTGACTTGGGGAAATTAATTTAGATTATTGCCAATTAGTAACACAATAGTATATTGATAAATAAGAACAAAACTAAAAACATCTTCCCCCCACTCCACTTAATTCCCAGGCTAAACCTCACTCCTGTACTTTCCAGTATATGAAAAACACCGACATTCTGGAAAGAATCCAGTGGAGGTCTATTACTATAGTCCAGCTGGAGATGGAATTTGCTCAGCCGGAAGAGAAGGCTCAGGGTGAATGTTACTGATGACTTCAGCTATCTAAGAGAATGTCCTAGAGAAGATAGATCTAGAGTTTTCTAGAAAATGTGGAGTAATATGAGAAAGGGAAATGAACAGAAAGTTGCAATTTAATATTACAATTAAATATTTCCAAAAGGAAAATTAGAATAAAGGAGTTGCAGAATTCCCACTGTTGGAGCTTTAAACCCACAATGAACAACAATCTGAACTCCTTGGTGAACCTGCTTTGAGCAGAAGATTATCATAGGTGACTTAAAGATGCTTTCCACCCTAAATTATCCTGTGATTGTACAATTTAAATTCAAGGAGTGCTCTGACAGTCAAGGAATAATTAACAGCCATAGTTTTCAAACAAGTATAAGGCTTCCTCCTTACAAAAGTAAACATACAGATTTATTTTCCTTTGTGTATGTCAGGTAAAAAAATCTGTAAAAAATTGTTTTGTTTGTTGCATTCGAAAATAGTACATGCAAAAGGGAAAATACTAGATATATGGATACAAAAACTTTTTGCTAGGCTATTCAAAATTGGTTTCATCAGCATTTGTGCTACTTCTAAAGGGAGAACTAGGGTGAATAGTACTGCATAAATTTCAGACATATGGGTACCAAAATCTATGAGAAAAACAAAAACTTGTCAGTGAAAACTATTTCATCATTAGATATGCCAAGTGAACATTCAATAGTCTGAACTGTTTAATAAATGTGTTTAGTTGACACAAACATATAGATCCTCATTCAGTTATTTCTGTATTGTATTATTCATTTTCTCTCACATAATGAAACAAAGCTTTAGTATGATTTTTTTTTTTTAACTGAAACAGAGCTTATTCCCTGTTTCACTTTTTATCATATAGAGGCAAGAATAAAACAAACGCAGATAATTACATCTCCAAGTAGTTCCTGCATACTCCTGTTTCAGCATTATTTTGGAACATAAGTCCCATAGCAGCTCCCAGGTGTTTTGTTCTGTTTTATTACACGATATAGTACCATAACAATATTCCCATGACTATCTTATGCATCACAAGATTGGGAAAAATTGTCTTTAGTCAGTTTCTTTATGGCTCCATTTCTTTTCCATAGCTGTTAAGGCTCTCCTAGTCCCTCTGACTTTTGTATTTGTTTTTATTGTAATTCTTAGTAGGTCTCTCTTGCCTTTATTTCTGCTGGTATTTACCAACTAAATGCAAGCTTGTATTCTCTAATGACTAGACTGAAAAGATGTAGCTCTTCTAAGCTATCAGAACAAAAAATACATGAATCCAAAAAAAAGGGCTGATTTACTCATTAAAAATCAATTCTTTTCTTCTCATGGATAATAGATTTCCGGTCATTTGAACACTGACTATTCCTTGGTGTATCATAAAATTTGTCATCACCAGACCATATATCTCTTTACAAAGGGGAGTAACGACATTACCACTGTTTTTAATGGTCTCGAATGGTAAATTTGCTAAGTGGTAGCAGAACCTTCTTTTTTGTCTAGTTTGTGATTATTTAAACATACCACCATGCGAAAGCAGCCTGTAATTCAGGAATGGGCAGTTATGTTGACTTGACTTGTATATGCAACACATCTCTGAAAAACAAGCATATAAGTGCTCGCCGAAATGCCAGTAGCTTTTTTTTGCAAAAAATTTTATTGCAAAAAATTGCAATAAAATTACATTTCCTCTTGTTTATTAGATTTTTATTTGATTTTTGTAGTCTCAGGCCTAGTTGTTACTTTGCATACTGGTCTAATTCTTTCTTTCTGAACATCTTCACTCTGAGGCAAGGAAACAATTTTATATCGGTGCTTTTTTTCCTACATTCTCAGAGCATTTCTTCTGCCATTTACCACTGACAAAGCCTCTGTACTATCAGAATACCGTAGCATCTTCTGAAGCCCACTATGTTCCATAGCCCATCAGGTTCTGTGAAGCCAATCTTCGTAAAAAAGCTAAAATTATGCAAACTCTCTCGGTCTCATAAAATTATATAGGGTGCAGAGTTAGATCACATTAGAGATGAAATTTCACTCCCTTATTTTGAGATATGTTTCACTGCAGTTCCATGTAGCATCTAAAATACGCATTTTGGTGTTTGAGATAACCTACATTTACAGTAATTTTTGCAGCTAAATCAAAATATGTTGCAGCTTACATGAGATTTTTCTAGATTGCTTAGTTTTCCATAGATTGTGATATGACCTTACATCTTCCCCAGTTGCCTACCTTTTGCAACGGACAACATAGTAAGTACTTCTCTATCTGGGCGTAATTCTTTTAGAAACTGTCTCGCATATGAGACAAGTTCTACCTCACAGACAAACTCTAAAAACATCTCTGGATGCATACACTCAAACAGTGACTGGAATGTTGGTGTCAGAGAATCTAAGCACTGATGCCTTAAGAGTAGTGCTTCAGCATCATGTCACGAACACTGACAAGCCACTTTCTTATGTAACAGAGGTTTCAATGAATTGGTCAAAGATATTTAGAAAAATACTTTCTGTGCAAAAAATTTAATTAATTTTATCCTGAACTTTCCATAATGCATCTCTTCCTGTGGTGCTTACATTGATGACTCCTACATGGAGGGTAGCACCCAAGATTCATAAATGCCTGTGGTCAAAAAAGAACGGCAAAAGCCAAAAGGGTCCAAAATATCTTGTAAAGTTTTACTAGCATACTATACAGTCATCATGGAAATCGGTATGTTTTTTCCCCTGCCTTCTAATAGTAAGAGAAGAGATAAAAGAGGGAAGAAAGAGAAAGTGAAAGCGAGATCAAAGAGGAGAGGAAAGGAAATCACCAATCCTTGGTCCAACATCAAACCAGATGATAGGGTGTTCAGGGTCCTGGGAGTACCACCCAGGCTTTGGGGGACTACCTTTTTATTAGGTAAGTTTACCCTGCTTTGGGATTGGGTATACATACACTATTCATGTAAATGAGTTAGCATGTGCAGTGTGTTCTTCTGGACCTTTCTGGAAATGGGCTGGGGGCTTTGAGGGTCGTTTGATGTTCTTGATCCCCTTCTACTGAATTGACCATCAGTTGATAGTTCATGTCTGCTTCTCAACCCCACTTCTGTGTCTGCATTGCCCATTATGTTTTGTGGTCACCATGGACCAGAACAGGGTTCCATGAAGGTGCTGCACTACTTTTGTACAGCCCTGCTTTCCAGCAACATCCAAATTCAACTTTGTTTACTGTCTTTTGTAGGAACTTATTTTATCTTGCTGATATCTGATTGGCCATGATAACTCCTTTGTCCTGATATGAGTTAGGAGGCTTTGTAGAGCATCAGTAGTCAGTAAACTTCAATTTACTCAGAATATATTACTCCCTTCCAAACATGCAGTATTTTTGCTTTTTTTCTCTTCTCCTATTCGGACTTCTTAATATGGATATGTCCTTTAAAATGCTTACCCATATTCCTGGACTGATGGGCCAAAGTCAACCTTCAGACCTCATTGACTACTGGCATATCCTGTATGAAAATGCAAAGTTTAGTCTTTAGTTTCAGGAATTTACTGCTTGTTAATTCTTATCATTCTACATCATTTGAGAGGTGTCGTCAACCCTGAGATCACAGAAAACTCTTTTTGCTTCCTAAAGATTCCTAAGAGCCTGTAAAAAGACAATGCACCTCAGTGGCTTGGTGTAAGCTGATCAAGAGGTCTACAATGAGATATGGACAACCTTCACACGTATAGGGCTACCCAGACAAACACCTGTATTCACCTTGCTGTTGCCCCATTTTTAGATTCCACATTAGGCTCTCTAGTCTTCAGGTTTCAGTTCAGCTTCAATATCCACTGGACAGCTACATCTAGCCATACTTTGGAGCAGTGCCCATTCAAAATCCCAGCGCTTCCCATACAAAGTTAAAAGCTGCCACTACTAAGAAGATTGTCAAGTTGAAGTATGAATTGAGTTGTAGGTTCTTATGGGGAATATAAACTCTAATTCATTATGTCCTCTAGCTATCTGAAGTCTTAGCTACAACCAGTTCAGTAAAAAACTATACAATACCTTCTGTGACTTTTATTTACAGTTGTTGACATCAGCAAGCAAGAATCATAAAAGGACCACCCCAACACACTCCATAAGATGTCTCTAGACATCTCAATCTCCCAGACTCTTGAAAGGGCAAATACATTTAAATTACAGCTTTCAAACTCATTTTTTTTATTTTATTATGGTGAGGGGTTTTATATGTGGTTTTCTATTTAACCATGTTATTACTACTTGGGATAAGGCAGGGATTCTATGAAAGGTGTTTTTGTGGCTTATGTATAACTCATTGCATTGACAGTTCAACAAACTTCACTGGGAGTTGCTCATCACAATACAATCAGAGAACTTTTGAACACTTCCCTTCCAGTACAGCCCAAAGCCTGAGGCAGGAAAATAAGATGGAATATTCCTATTAATGTATGCCAATTTTTTTGTCAAATATTCATGGTCCTCTGAAACAGAAAATATTTTCAGATCAGAAGCTTTTAGCAGAAAGGTACTGCAGTGGAAGACTCACTTTTACTTCACACCTTTTTGACGGTTAAGACAGGTGCTCAAGCCATCGTATTTTTTTGCACAGATGGCAGCCTCAGAGGTTGCTCTGGGACTTGCGAAAGGAGTAGACAGTTGATTAGTTAGTCTCCTTGCTCCTAGCAGCTGAAAAAGTTTCCAACAGTGAGGGCAAAGATCTGGCAGGTTCTTTGACCTCATCCAGTCCTCTGTTCTTCTCTCACACTCCCTACTGTTTCACATGCTCTAGCCTTGTAAATTAATAACAGTTGGAGAGTTCAAAACCTTTTCTCCTGCCATAACAGCTGTTCCAGAAGGACTTTGTTGTTTGTGCACCCTCAATCATTTCCTGAGCAGAACTGTTACATCTGTATGAACAACTTTAAAGACCAAAAAATCCTGACTAATATTGTCAGATCATTAGTTTGGATCATCTGATGTTGTCATGCTGTTATATGAAGCACTTATTGAGTCCAGTATTTATACAGGTCAAGGCCAAAAAATACCAAAGGAATTCCAAGCCCTCGTAGCTTTGAAAGCTAAAAAACTAACTCAGACCATCTTCAACTTTGTTGGATTTTTTGATCTTTTTTTTTATCCTTTTCTTTTTCTTTTTCTTTTTTTTTTTTCCCCCCAACTTGTCTGCATTTTTTGGAGGGGCTTTAAGTCAGTGGCTGGAACACAGCACTTCAGTCTATTACTGACCTGCATTCTTCTATGGTGACCTCTTCGTTTCTTTCTAGAGTTGATGAGAGACAATGGCTTACATAGTATTTTTTAACCTCAACCTCCATTTCTGGAAGGAGCATCTTTTAAAAATACTGGTGCTCAGTGAAGAATTATATTTTAGGTGTCTTCAAGATGCATTTCAATTTCCTTTTGACTTTAGCCCAGAATTTATTCCTAAATTGGATTAGGCAAGCAAAGTATATCTACAAAGTGGCATGGCCATGCTGTAGATGTTTGAGCAGGATTATAAGTCTGAATTTGTGATCTGTAATAGCAGTTCTCAGGAGGTAAAATAATCGATCTGTGACCCTTCAGGAAAAGGGAGCAAGACATCTTCCCTCAGGCGAATGTATTTTTGCTTCAACTCACCACATACTAGAGCTGGATCAAAAATTTGATATCATGCACAGGTGCACCCTTGTGGTGGAAGCAGAAATAGTAAAACTGCTTTTCAAAATAACACTAGCATCCATGCCAATGCCATTTAGACAGAGGAAACACATGTACCATGGGTTCATTAAAAACTTTCCTGGAGGATAATAGTCTTCTCAAAATTATAATTTCATGGCAAAGAAGTTACCAGAGAGTGAACGAAATGTGCTCTCTCTCCAGCACACAGCCCTAAAATATATAGGAAAGGAGTAAAAAAACCACAAGCTTTAAAAGCTACCAAATCTTATTATCCCTCTTATTTGTAGCTGAGCTGTGAACTTAGGTTTTAGTGTACTATTCAATCACTTGAGAAGTTTCAATTACTCAATTTCTTTATATAGAGTTGTCCAGATTTACAAATAATCTCTTGTGTTTTGGTTTGCTTTTCATTCCGTTTCAGTACCATATTCTATACATTAACAATATGCTCCCTCTTTTTTATCTCTGAACTTGTACCTTCGTGTTTGTTGATGTTCCTGACAGTTTTTTTCTGCAGCTTTTAGTTCACTATGAGAAAGCATATGTTATAGGAAAATGATACTGATATTAATTGCAGAAATGGCTGGTTATTCTTAGTAAAGCTACCATTATGGTCTATTATGATATCTTTGATTGGCAGGCAGATTCACAATGAGAGTTATCAGGAACAGGGAAAAAAACTGCATCAATTAACACAAATTAGCATCCCTGATGGCAGTTTGGAAAAACACAGGAACGAATTGGAACGAACATAGCATATTTTCTCGGTTCAAACTGAGTCCACAAACTTAATTTCAATTTGTACTGGTAGAATTAAATCCTTACATAGCCCAGAAATTTATACCAAGGTCAGCTACTGCACAGACTTGGTCTTTGATTTACCAATAGATAAACAAGAAATGTGTCCAATTTTCTAAACTAGGGGTGCACTGATCTATGTCTCACCTGTACAAGCCACTGCATGGCCCCTTGATTTAAAGTATTTTTCTAAGTTCTGGGATCATACCACAGAGAGGAAGAGCAGAAACTTAATTACACACTGAATTCAAATTATTTTCTCTAGCTAATGAGTTTTTCCAGAGGAACATCCCGATAGGTTTTGTTGCTACCTTACTTATACAACTCTCTGTTTTCTCCTGTAACTCTCAATGTTATTCCTCTCCAGTATTAATTTCCTCTACTTATTCTAAAAAAATTTGACCACATTCTCACACAATAAAACCATTTCATGAATTATTCTGTCAGAGATCAGTTTACTGATACCACTGCTACATCTTTTTTAAATACCAATAGGTCTTTGTGCTAAACTCCACTCCTTCCCACGATTACTACTCTCCTCCTGACTCTGAATGTCATAAGAAACAGGCAGAGCTAAGAGTTTGTCACATGAAGAGAGAAGGAAGAAGTTTCGCTATTTTTTCCAGAGGTGGTTTATGGAAAAATAAAGCCTATGTTCAGAATTTGCAACCTAAAAGGAGGACAAGGAAAGCAGATACTTTAAGAGAAGAAACTGGGAGGACTCAGCCTGAGCCCCATATTAAGGGAACATTTCAATATACAGAATTGATCTCCTTGGCTGTTTTATTGACAAAATGAATGGAGAACAAACACAGTCTAGGATACCGTGATTGCTAGAGTAAGGGTCAGAGTCAAGACTTTTTTTTTTTGCATTTAGCTCTCTCAGAGAGTCACACAGTAATTTAAATCTTGGATGAACAGTCAAAACAATAAAGCAATAATGCGTGCATCAGAGGCTATAATTTTTCAAATAAGATATGAATAAAATTTTTCTGCAAAGGGAAGTGATAGTTCTTTCTCATTTTATTATTTTCAAGTATGTATAAGTTGTTGCTGCACCCATTTGTTTATCAATAAATAAAGCATAATATTAATCTAATCCGGTGATTTAAAAGGCTGGATGTGTTTATTTATTAGTATTGATATGTGAATTCTTTGCATGTTCACTGAGATCTGTCTAAAAAAATACATCAGCCTTCTCTCTGCTCTTTTAGGATTTATGTCATTAGTATAGAATGCAGATTTCCTAATATTCTTGTTATTAGTAATGCAGGCTCCACTCAAATTGTCACCATTATTTCCTAAGCTTCTCACTATTTTGTTTATTTTTCCATTCAGAAAGTATTCTTACAGAAAATATGGAAGCAGTTGTGCAAGCTGTTTTAATTCTACCTAATAAAATCAGGAAGATTAGTAGAATATTATGCAAATAAGTCAGAGTCCACTTCTTGACTACTGTCTACCTGTATGCCGCCTGTATTAGAAATAATATAATCAAATTAGAAAAATAGAAGGACAAGCAGGATGACAAAATATCTAGCTTTTTCTCAGAAACCACTAAGTAGACTATGATTCTTCAGTATTGCAAAGTAATGTAAAGAGAAAGTGATGCTGATCTGTATAAAACATAGTGACATGGAGACACAAATCAATTAGTGAGCAATCAAATATCCCTAGGAGGTGATAAGTTCACAGAAAGAAAAATGAAATATTTCTTTGGGTACTGGCAATTATGCCACAGAAGTCTCTGAATCTTCCAAGATTATCAGTAATTTAAAAGCAATCAGAAAAATTCATGGCAGAAAAATCCATCAAGGGCTATTTATCCCAAAGCTACCATCTGTGGATTAAGACGGATGATGATCTGGGGAGTTTCAAGTTTCCTTGTTTGAATGCTGTGAATTTATGGAAAGTAGAAAATTCCCAGAATATCTGAATATATATATATACACTGGTAGGGAATAGTAAAACTGTTTGGGTTTTTTTTTATTTGTTACTGTCTTACATTCTCTAGAGTGTGCTAAAAAATCACACTCACCAAAGCCATTTTCCTTAAACTATCAGCCAAAATATAGGGAAATATCTCATTTCCCAAAGGACAGAAAGGCAATATGTGCTTCTCAACCAGCTGAGCAAACTGGCTGTTGGTAAGGAATGAACTTCTCTGCATTTGCCAGCCCTTCCAAACAAGCAACCAGAGTGCTACAGCTGGTAGGTTAACCCTGCTTACCAGCTCCTTGCAGGAGAAACTGTAAGTCACTCTACTTTTATTTCACGGAATAGTGGCAAGAAATAGCATCTGCCATTTGCTGGGCACATTTATTATTTTTTTCTCTTTTGATGAAGGAAAGTATAAGTTAGAGAACTTTTACAAGTGGGAAGAGATACTTTTATACAAAGGCAAAAGGCAGAAAAAACATGCTGCTTTGAGGGGGTTAAGTAAAAAGGTTGGTTAAGTGATTATTATCATAGGATAGGGAATATTTTTGCACAGGATACCAATTTTGACCTTTTAATGTTTTCTTGCTTTATTGAATTACACAGCCCTTTTAAAATAATTTCTAATTGTTGAAAAATCAAAACCTCTTTCAGAAAAAAGGAGTTGAAAAGCCCTTCTTTACTTTTTTTAATGTCTCTATATATCTTTTGAGTTGTCTTTCAATTAAAATTATTAGAGGCATAAAAACTTCCTCACAAACATTTCAGTGAACTAGGTGCCCTTTTATGTCATCAGTTTCTTTCTCATCAATAATTTATGAGACCTAAGTCTTGTTTCAAATTGTGTTCATAAAAAAGAGCAGTTTTAGGTTAATAGTACTTTTAAGTTTTTTATGAAACAAGGTTAGTTGATTAAATTATATTTCAGTGGTGAAATTATATAGAAGTAAGGTCACATTGTCAACCAACAGATAATATGACTTAGATAACTGCTGACTACATGAATAGGAGGTTTTGGCAGCAAGCAACAGAGTGCATTGTTCTTGCTTGAGTTTGCAGACTCATTATTACAATGGATAGGTTCATAGGAAAGCTCTAAGTCAAGTTTGAGTAGGAAAAAATGATGAATGGCATAATCTGTTCAAAGAAATTAATTGTAAATAAGAATATTAATTTAGAATAATTCAACTTTTTGGTTGAATCTCAGTTTCTTTGCTGTAGTGGTCTTCTATTTGCAAATAACTATTACTTATTCACAAATAAAAAATTATAATATAAAATATTGTCATACTTGGTAACTAGTATTTGTGTTAGCCAGAATAATTAAATGCTTTTGCAAAAATACATTGTTGGAACAAATGTATAAACAAAGACTATAAAGACTTTTAAACATGAAGACTGCAAATCAATAATTCTTCATAGTGGTTTACATACAAGTGATTTTCTAGAAAATCGAAGCTTTACATTATTTTCTTGTTTCTAAAGGCCCCTTTGAAGTCAAGATTCAGATGTTAGCAATGTGTTCTAGTAAAATCGTTTGTAAAACTTACATACAGGAAATAGAAATTTTCATATAGCCAGGACAAATACTAATTTGAAAGGTTGATCATGCAGGGAGTGAGGTCAGAGCTTGAAATGATTGGCTTGTCAAAGTGACATAACAAAACCTACCCTACCTTTTACAAGTTAGGTAGTGTTGGATTTTCCTTATTCTTTTGAAAATGTCACATGAAACAATAAGCTTTGAAAAAATGTAGCACTATTAATGCAAAAATTCAGTGTTCAAAGAACATTTTTCTGTGGTTTTCTCTTGCAATATAAACCAAAATCTATTCTTTGGCAAAATATAAACTTCTGAGAATTCTCATTTTTTTATCACCACTGATATTTTATGCGAGAAGTGTAGCAGACATTGCAGGAACTCTGATGTACTAAAGCCCAGCTCACATCACTGTCAAAATATTGTTAATTAGTTGTTAACCCAAATTTACCAATGCTTAGTATGGCAACAGTAGGGAGAATAATTATGGAATTAACTTCAATTATAGAATTGTATACCCCTTTTCCCCACAACTTTCAGTCACCTTTTGTGCATAGAGGAAATGTAAAAGAAGACAGAACTTCATAACAAAAAGAGGTACATTCATATCCCATAGGTACAAAAGGGTGACGTGTTATTATGAACACATCACTTGAATTGTTGAGACTTTTTTTAAAAAAAATCAAAAAACAAAAAAACCACACAATTAATTCTTGCTGGATGGAAAGAAGTTCCTTGGTGCTTGGCATAAAGCAAAAGCTCCTTCATTTATGATTTGTATTTACCATTATTGTATGGTACAAATGGTGCTTTGAAAAAAACAACCTGAAAACAACACTGTCTTCTAGACTAGGACAATGTCTTTGTGCACCAACATGAACAGCTGTAATTGTCTTGGTGCTTCAGAGGGAAGTAATAATCTGGGAAGGTTCCTAAGGCACCTTCTCTCTTCTCTCTTCATCCATTTATCCTTTGCATAGGACAGTAGGGCACCTTTGAACCTTTTTTTATATCAGGGGTTGAAGTCAGTCCTAATGCACATACTAAAACCAAATTGCCACACATTGCTACATGATTCTTGTAGAAAGCAGAGTGAAAACACAGGTTCAAGTGTTACAAAATAGTTTTGCGACATGGGAGAAGGATTGCACATAAAACTTATTTTCCTTTGTGTCCAAGTTCACATATAATTTTATTTCATTGCTTCTTATCTTTATATAAATATAATAAAAATTGTTTTACTTGTTGCTACAAGAAGTTGCCTAATTCTCTCTCAACTTTCCAAGTATTGTGCATAAAAGGAAACTGAATAGGGAGTGATCTTTGCACTTCTAATTATAGGCTAATTTGAATGTCATTGAAAGGAAAAGGAATGTCGAAATAGTGAGTGACAAAACAGAACAAGAAAGGTAGGCATATGACCTTGATTACAATCTAGAGTTGTCACTAAACATTGCACAAATCCTTAGGAACTGTTGTTTCATAAATTAGTTGTGACACTTACAATAAATATTGAATTAGATATCCTGTGGTGTACTTAAAACAAAATGAAAGTGTACTTAAAGTACTAAGATAAAATAGTACTTATTACAGCCCTAATAAAAAGTCATGGAGCTTTAATACAATACTTTACCTCTATAAAAATCTCCCTAGACTCATGTACTGTGCAGACTTCTATTCACTTCACTGGGATTTTTGGATTTCCCTGTTTTTTGGAACTGCCTTAGTGTGCCCATTTGTAAACTTTGAGCCTTTATGTTTCTTTTGAGTCTTACCTATCTTCAGATATTTATAGCTTCACTCATGCTATTAGTTCCATAATTTTTTTTTGGTTCGACACCTGCTAGAAAATCAGTCAAATTCAGTAAAGGGCTTTTTATGTAGCTCCAGAAATAATTGCATAGTTAACATATTGCTACCTGTTGGCCTGAATAAATAGACACCATGTGTTTATTTTGATGCTGTTCCATTTGTGAGAAGAAATTGACAGTGGAAACTTAGTATCTTCAGTTCTGATGCTTTCTAGGAATAAACAAAGATGGTAGAATGTATAGTCAGATTCTAAGAATGTAGATGTTTCTTTGGGAACAAGAAAATTTTCTTTCCTCGCTGGCCATAGCTCTAAATTTCTTCCTTCTACATTCCTGACATGAAAGATTCCTCTTTAGGTTTTCCCAGAATCCCTACTATGTTGGAGACTACCTGCACAATTAAACACTGGTCCCTAAAAATGTACAATTAAAAATTAAGTTTTAACTGCCAGTTTAGCAGTAGAAATCCTCTTACAGTATAGTAGAAGTAAAACAAAGCAAAACAAAAAATGGTCCTGCTCACCCTTAAGGTGGAAGTTGTTGTGGGAGGGAATATAAATCAGGATTTCAGCATCACAAAAATCTGAGCTGTTGCTAATAAATCTATAAAATTCTATTCTGTTCAACACAGGAATTGGTTCATCTGATGTTTAAAATAATATTATTACAGGGACAATCCAAAATTCTTAAAATAATTGTTTATTTTGTTAAATTAACTGCTTGATTTCCCAAATTAAGAAGTAAGTGCCTCTGAAGACACCAAAGTGGTTACACAGGTATCTGCTTTCCTTCCCAGAACGTCCCAGCACTACATGCTAAATATCATTTGTTTACAGAACCTCAGCCTTTTTGGAATTTCGCGTTAGTCTCTTTCACAGATCATTTAAAATTTCATAATTTTTGCTCTTCTGTATGTTCCAGATATAGTCTTTCAGAATGCCCTGTAGACTGACTTAAGGTTTAAATGGTATGTGCACTGAAATTTCTTACTGTTAATCATAGAATTAGGCGTGTTGGAAAAGACCTCTGAGATCATCAAGTACAACCCTTGATCCACTACCACCATGATTACTAGACCATGGCACTAAGTGCCACATCCAGTCTCATCTTAAAAACCTCCAGGGACGGAGAATCCACCACCTCCCTGAGCAGCCCATTCCAATGTCTGATTACCCTCTCTGTAAAGAATTTCTTCCTAATATCTAATCTAAACCTTCCCTGGCAGAGCTTAAGATCATGCCCTCTTGAACTACTGAGAGTTGCCTGGGAGAAGAGACCAACCCCCACCTGGCTACAACCTCCTTTCAGGTAGTTGTAGAGAGTGATGAGGTCTCCCCTAAGCCTCCTCTTCTCCAGGCTAAACAACCCCAGCTCCCTCAGCTTCTCCTCATAGGACTTGTGTTCGAGTCCCTTCACCAGCCTCGTTGCTCTTCTCTGGACCTGCTCCAGCACCTCAATATCCTTCCTGAACTGAGAGGCCCAGAACTGGACACAGCACTCCAGGGGTGGCCTCACCAGTGCTGAGTACAGGGGAAGAATCACTTCCCTGGATCTGCTGGCCACACTGTTCCTGATCCAGGCCAGGATGCCATTGGCCTTCTTGGCCACCTGGGCACACTGCTGGCTCATGTTCAGCTTCCTGTCAATCCAAACTCCCAGGTCCCTTTCTGCCTGGCTGCTCTCCAGCCACTCTGTGCCCAGCCTGTAGCGCTGCAGGGGGTTGTTGTGGCCAAAGTGCAGGACCCGGCACCTGGCCTTGTTGAACCTCATCCCATTGGAATCAGCCCAACTCTCCAGTCTGTCCAGGTCCCTCTGCAGAGCCCTCCTGCCTTCTAGCAGATCAACACTCCCCCTCAGCTTGGCATCATCTGCAAATTTACTGATGATGACTAATGCCCTCATCTAAATCATCAATAAAGATATTAAAGAGAACTGGGCCCAACACTGATCCCTGGGGGACACCGCTAGTGTCCGGCCGCCAGCTGGATGCAGCACCGTTCACCACCACTCTCTGGGCCTGGCCCTCCAGCCAGTTCTTAACCTAGCACAGAATGCCCCTGTCCAAGCCATGGGCTGCCAGCGTTTTCAGGAGTATGCTGTGGTAGGTGGTGTCAAATACTTTTCTTTGCTGAAGTGTGTGCCTTACAGGCTTACAGGCTGCTAAACTTCCCTGGATACCTGAAGCTTGAGAAGCTATGAAGTCTCTTACAAATTACTTCATAAGTCTAGACAGTGTTTGGCCATGTTGGAAAGTAGTAGCTCCAGATAACTAGTTGGGACTTGTGAAGTTTTAGGAATTAACCCTAAAAAGACTATCCAACTTAAAATACATAACATTGGACAACATCTACCATAGCCAAGTGGCCTCTTAATTTTGCCAGCTGACCTTCTCAAGCCCTGTACAATTGTTTTTGTATGGATGACAGTTTTAGACAGTTTTAAGGTCAGTGTTTCCACAGGATCAGCATTTAATAGAACAGATTCCAGTAACTTGATACAGCATTGACAATTTCTGTCATCCCACATCCTATTCAGAGTGTTACTCAGTGTTTCACCGCGGCTTAATTGACACAGAAGAGTAAATACTATAAATAAATCTCATTGTGACTAGTTTCCTCTCACCTCTAGTGAGCAAAATTTCATCTTTTAAGGAGATCCTTCAAGGAAAATCTGTAGTACTATTGTAAATCTGGGGTTGGGACACATAGTAATATCTTCCTCTACATGTCCACTGTCAGTTTGACCAGGATAAACAAGACAAATTCTCTTCTTCTATGTCTTTGTTATGTTCTGTTCATCTGACTAATAATAAGCTTCTAGATGCATGTACAAGTACTGTAGAGGTCTTGCTACAAAATCACTTTCTGGGCAATATATTTCATAGAGTTGTCACGGATGGAAAATGATGATAAATTATTAAAATTCCAATTTATAATCTGTTCTTCATTCTGATTATTCACTTCACACTTGGGTTTGTAACCTTATATTCTTTTAAAGTTCTTTTAATCTTTGGTACAAATATCTCTGTTAGAAGGCTCCAGTTTGTCATGTTTCCCATGTCTCTTGCAGGTTTTGTGGGAAAGTCTTTGGTTTGTGTCAGCCTTTAATCTCTTCAGCATCTTTCATCATGAGAGAATAGGAGTTTCACAAAATAGCTCTGTCAAATGAGCATTTTGTAGCTGCTTGTCCAACAAATATATAACTGATCATATCCAGCTTTTTGTCCATTTCAGGAAACTTCTAGCTATTTTCATAGGCTTTATTCCAATAACACTTATAAAATAATCAGGGTCTGTGTTGCACTTTATATATTTTTTTTTTTTGCCAGACTATGCAATTTCTGGTGTCCTTCCAATTCTTCTGCATTCATCTTCCAATGACAACCCAAACTCAGACTTCCTCCACTGGAGCCCATGCCTAAAACATGGGCTTCCTCTTATTACCAAGGTAGGTTTACGTATTCTCATTTTAAAGCAAACAAACAAACAAACAAACAAAACCAGCAAACAAAATGTTGTCCAGATGCTGTTTTCTTGGTTGCAAAATTCAGACATTGGAGACTTCTACTTTATAGTAACTTTACACGTTTTTCAGTCAATATCTTTAACCTAGAGCATTATTCAGTTGTCTCCCATATACCACCGTTTTCTGCTTTCTTAAATTTCCTTGAGGTTACTTCTCCTCTTCACCTTTCTTCACTAAATGCCTTCTTTTTAAAAGCAAGGATGACACAGTCTCCTTGTTCACCTTTATCTCCAAAGACCGAGAGATATCTTTGTCACTGAGACTGATTTCTTTCTGTCTGAATTCAGGGGAAGTCACTTGTCAAAAATGTAGCACTAGACCAGCTGTAAATTTCCCTGTAACTATGAGGTCCCCTCTCCAACACACTCTTTCTGCACATTGAACAGATGGCATGAGAGGATGTAAATGTAAAGCAAAAACTAAATATGGTGGTTCATACAGTTACCAGAAAGATGGCACGAATTGGGTTGTTTGTTTTGCTAACTGATGAACATTGGAAAGTGATTGAGTGGTAGACATAACAGGTGTGGTGTTGGCATATTTTGGACTCCAGCTGAATCATTAAAGCAAATCAGAAATACTGAACAGATATTTTCCATGTAATCAAACAGGAAGAAATATTCAGGTATTGCATTATTCACTGCTGACTTGAACTGTTTTGAGCATAATTGAAATGATTTATTTTTCTACTGCTGTTCTGCAGCTGTCTGATATATTTTAAATTGTTTTACATGGAGGATTTTTTGACAGGATAGACTGTATTATTTTGAGTTTTAACTCTGAAGAGATGAAAATACACTGGTCTAGAAATAGCTAGCAAGTTGCTCACCAAATGAGTAGCAGTACTAAATCTCCACTATATCTTAAAAAAAAAAATCAGCACATGTTCCCATTGTGTCAGTTGAAAAAATTGAGTGATCCAGAAAAAGAATGAAAAAAGAGTCCTCTCTTGAGTAGGCAAAATAAGTAAACATCAGAATGTCGGATCAGTTGCCACTTATGTGAATTTTGATATTTATAAGCTAGGCTAGGCCTTATTGAAACAACTACACCTTGACCTCCATTTATCATTGAACAGACTCAAATTTACTGCTGAATTTCAGAAATCGGCAAAAGGGCAAAAACTCCTCTCCTGGCAGATGGACGAGCCGTATTCAGCAGTCGAAAGCCAGAGCAACTGCTTTATCAACCCTCTGCACCCAGTGGTGTGTAGGAAGCTCCACACCATGAACCTTTCCCCCACCACATCAGAGTGGGCAGAGAAGAAATTGCAGCACCATGTCCCATGGGGCCTTCTTTTTCTTTTGCATTCAATATCACCATAAATTGCTGAAGAATGAAAAATAATGCAAAATTGCTAAATACTGCAAATTTCTGTAAATGCTGTGGGTCAGTAAGGCTTCTATTTTGTACTGATGGAGAGTTTTGGGGAATGTGTTTATGAGAGAAGGAAATACTTATGTGAAAGCATCATAAGTTTTCTCAGATTTTTTTAAAACCTAGTATTTGTTTTTCTTTCTGTGTAAATACTTGGTAATATTTAAGTAATGCTGCAGAGAAAGAGCTAGATATATTTTTTGACTTATGTTACCAGTATGAAGGAATTGAACTTCTTGAAGTTCACAATTCTTGGAAAAGCAAAATGAAGATTCAGGCCCAATGTCTAGTAATTTGCATAGAACTCATCTTTTCACTTTAAAAGCTTGTTTTCCTATTTATGGTTAATTTTCCACCTTAGGATAGTGGTTTTTAATACAATGAACATGTCCTTTTAAATAAAAAGTTTTCAGATGTATGGTCTGTGATCTTTCTCATACACCATTTCAGATGTAATAGAGAAATCAGCTTCCCATATAAAACCTGCTTATAGTATTTTCCACTTTTACATTATTAATTTTGTATTTTCCTAGCTAATGTAGTTGTTGTGCTCAAAATGTTTCTAAGATCTGGTAAAAAGGTTTGCCTTTTCTTTGTTTGTTTGTCTGCATTTGGGTAATGTAGCACATTGTTTGTGCACTTAGCAGTTATTCCATTCATTCATGTCTATGGGGACTGAGTAGTGCTTAGAGTGCTGCTGAATAAAAAAAAAAGAGTTAGACAAAACAGTCCTTGCTAATTCTACTGCCATTTAAATCTTTCTTAAAAATACTCTTTTTTTTACATATATTTTAATATGTTTGTATTCAAAGAAGGGCTATTGACTCTGAAAGGCTCTGTACTGGTTATTTTTCATTCTTTTTATTGGCATTATTTTAGGAAGATCATTAAACAGTCTATGCAGATAGATCCTTGCTTTTTTTTTTTTTTGGAATCGTTGCATGTGTTTTGAAATGAATAGCACTCAGGTTGCTTTCACTAATCTTCCCAAGACCTCCAGCGCTCCATTTAGGTCTCGTGTTTTATTTCCCACACCTAGAAATCTTTTTTCCTGGCCTAGAAGTCAATTCTCCTACTAAGATCTCATTCTTATTTTTTTTCTCTTTTTTTTTGTTGTCTTTGCCAGATACATGTCAGCTAGATGTGAGATGGAAAACAGACTGTCCCTCAGACATCTAGATTAAAGTGATTTCTCAGAATATCTTCATTACTGAATAATTGCATAATTAGCCACAGAAGCATATCACTACAGAAAACTGATAAAATAGCAAAGATTAAAATGCACATAGCAGTGAAACTTTGGATGGTGAGAAAATTGTATAACAGTTAAAACAATTCATTTATTGGCACTTCTCACGAGGAGTAGGGAGTGAGAGATACATGACCACTATGCTCAAAAGAGGCCATTCAATTTGGATGTAGAATAACTTAGCTTGTAATTACTCATTATGTTAGTAAATATTCCATTTTTACTACCTAAACCCAGAAGAAAGAATATTTACCCAGTATCTCAGTTAAGAAAACTTACAGTTTTGATTTTAATTGAAGGTGTATATAGATAGTTTATTTTCAGTTTTAACTTTGAGAACTTCAATAACTCTGCATTGTTTTTATCATAAAAGAACTTTTTTGTCATTCCAAAGTATTCCTAGACCATTTTTTTCCAACAAAATCAGTATTTCTCTTCTAACCCCATATTCTGTCATACAGTGGTAAAATTGAAAGCCAAATACATTTGCTGTAAAAAATCCTAATGCCCTCTTTTCCTCAAAAGACAATTGAAAAGGTAGCAGCAAAAAAACAAAAAAATGTTTGTGCTGGGAAGATCAGTCTTCTGAGTGATGCTAATATTTATTTTTATAGCTGTCTTTGTCTTCTGACTTTTCCCCTACATTTGAATGCGGTGCTGTGACAGTAACAATTGTTTTGGTTCAAGTAGCTGTGTTATAGCCTTTGACCATGTCCAACAGAGGTCTAGAAATCCAAAATAAGGACTGGGTTTTTACAGAAGGAGGTGACCATGTGGAAATATGTATATACAATCTCAAAAAAGCCCCAGTATTCCATGGGCCACTGTGGATCAAAATTTATTTTTTTGGTTTAAATCTGTTGCAAAATTGCCCATGCAACAATAATCTGCGCAAGAAAAAAAAGTTTTGTTTTGGTTTGGGTTTTTAAAAAAAAAAAAGAGAAAATAGATTTTAAATGGTGTTTATGTATGTAACATACATAGCAATTTCTATTTCTTTTGCCTAAACTCACTGGGTTGGTATTATTTTAGTTCAGGAAGAAAAACAGACGTCAATATCTAATGCCCTTGAAAAGCAATTCTTCACTGTGTATGGCTATACTGCTCCCTCCTACTCTCCCCAGAGCTCCCCTTTCTCTTTTCTAGATAGATATTATTCTCCTTTTCCTCTCCTGCCCTGATTACATGTCTTTATATACTTAATATTCTTTGTAGTTTTCTTGATTTTTTCCTGAATACAGTTTACTGAAAGCCTTTTACAGGCTACTTTTTCTGATTCTTTAGGTTTGGTGTACTCATAACTCTGAAAAATTACTTATTTTACTTACTATCATGAAATCTGATTCTGAGTTGTAGCATCGTAGGTTATATTTTACTAATTTCAGCTGGGACAGAATTTAAATCATATTAGGATTCACCTCTATAGAGAGAGGGGATTATATATTTAGATATACATTTGAATAAAACAAGATATTCAGACCATTCTGTTCTTCAGCTGGAATATAATGCTTAGCTCTCTCTCCAAATTTGTTTGAACTTAAGGGTTATGGTTTCCATGGAAACATGTATCAGTCTGTTTGAGCATCAAATATTTTCCTTGTTATAGACATTAGCTCAGTAAACTGAGCCCACAGTTTAATGGTGGACTTGGCAGTGTTGGGTTAACAGCTGGACCTGATGATCTTAAAGGTCTTTTCCAACATAAATGATTCTAGAACTCTATGATTATACAAGGTACAGTGGCTCTGGATATATTGAAAATCCAGTCTGGTGAAGCACATCAAATGGAAAGGATAGCTTATTTTTCTCCAGCAAACAGCTTTGCAATAATATTATCTTTAGACTAAAGGAGACAGTTGAAAGTAACTGTGCAGTCTGTGCTAGAGACTACTATCTGTAGTCACAAAAATAAATTAAAAAAGAATTTAGTAGTGGTCTTACCTTAGATGTGTGATCAACAATATGATCTCCTGTGACTTCCTTTCAAATATGAAGAGGAAGGTAATCTAACATTTCAGTCATGATGCATTATTGTAACTTCAGAAGTATCTGATGGGGTGATAACACTTAGTAATTCATTAAATTTTGAATGCAGTCTGAGATCCAATGCAAGGTTTCCCTCTCTCATAAAGCTGGAAAGGTACATTCTCCACATCTAAAAGAGACTTCATGTCATCCAAGTCTCTCTCTTGCAAACTGAATCTACAATTCTGTTAACAAAAGAGACAAGGCAACCTGCAGCAGCCCAACACACTGGATATGGCACTGTGTTCCTTCCAGATAAAATTCCCAGTGAGGTCAATAATTAATTCCTTAGTCCTTACAGATCCATATTATCTTCTAATGAAATGCAAACACCTAGAAAATGTAGTGACTGCAACTATCTCTACTTGGCCAGAGAGGCTGTAAATCCAACAGCAAGTGTAAATGACAAAGCATGATGCAACACAGGGGGTACCAGTTTCAGTTACAAGTTTTCACTAGGAAATATAAGTCAATTTTTCAGTTAATGTTTTACACAAATATAAAATTATATTTACTGATTGGTTGCAAGAAACACGAAATCACAGAACATGTTGAGTTGGAAGAGACTTATATAGATCATTCAGTCCAATTCTAAGCCCTGCACAGGACAATCCCCAAGAGTCACTCCATGTACGTGACAGTATCATTCAAATACTCCTTGAACTCTGTCAGGCTTGGTGCTGTGACCGACCACTTCACTGGGGAGCCTGTTTCAGTGCCCAACCACCCTCTGGCTGAATAAGCTCTTTCTAATATCCAGTCTAAACCTCTCCTGACACAACTTCAGGCCATTCCCCTGGGTCCTGTCACTGGTCACCACAGAGAAGAGACCAGTGCCTGTCTCTCCTCTTCACCTCACTAGGAAGTTGTCTCCACTCAGTCTCCTCTTCGCCAGGATGAACAAAGTGACCTCATCTGCTCCTCATATGACTTCTCCTCAAGGCTCTTCACCATCTTCATTGCCCTCTTTTGGATTCTCTCTAATAGCTTGATATCTCTCCTATATTGTGGGTTCACAAACTGCACACAGTATTCAAGGTGAGGCTGCCCCAGCGCAGAGCAGAGCAGAGCAGGACAATCCCCTCTTTGACCAGCTGGTAATGCTTTGCTTGATGCCCCCCAGGACATGGTTGGCCTTCCTGGATGCCAGGGCACTGCTGACTCATATTCAGCTTGCCATCGACCAGCACCCCCAGGGTCCTTTCTGTGGCACTACTTTCCAGCATCTCATTCCTCAGTCTGTATGTACATCGAGGGTTGCTCCATCCCAGGAGCAGAATCTGGAACTTGCCCTTATTGAACTTCATGTGGTTGGTGATTGCCCAGTCTTCTAATTTGTCAAGGTCTCTCTGCAGGGTCCCTTCGAGAGAGGCAACAGCTCCTCCCAGTTTTGTATCATCTGCAAACTTGCTCAATATCCCTTCCAGTCCTGCATCCAAGTCATTTATGAAGATGCTGAAGAGCACAGGGCCTAAGATGGAGCCGTGTGGAACACACTAGTGACAGGTCACCAGTCTGATGTTCCCCCATTCATTATTACCCTCTGTGCTCAATCTGTGAGCCAATTGCTCACTCACCACATGATGTGTTTATCCAACTGTGTGCTGGTCATGTTGTCCAGAAGGATCCTGTGAGAGACAGTATGGAAAGCTTTGTTGAAATCCGAAAAGATCACATCAACTGGCTTCCCTCAGTCAACTCGGTGGATTACCTTGTCATAGAAGGAAATCAGGATTGATAAGCAGGACTTTCTCCTCTCATGAAGCCATGCTGGCTGCGACCAATGACAGTTTTGTCTTTCAGGTGTTTTTCAGTACCTCCCAGAATAATCTTCTCCATAACTTTACCAAGGCACTGAGGTGAGACTGACAGGCCTTTGGTTTCCCAGGTCCTCTTTCTTGCCCTCTTTGAAAATCAGAACAACATTTGCCAGCTTCCAGTGTAGCCAGGTAGTCAAGATTTAAAGTATCTGCAAATTCTTTTCCTCTTGGTGAGAAAAAAAAGTTGTGGTTGTGTAGGTTTCTATGTTCATATGCATATATGTGTGCTAGGTATTGTGTAACCAGTTTTAATGTGAGTTGTATTCACAAAACTCTCTTAAAAAATGTTTCCACAAAATGAAATTCAAAAAGTTTGGGAAATTTTAACATTTTAAGAAGTTGCTATTTAGATTGTTTTTGAAAGACCTTACTTTCTTAAGCTCCTTATCTACACAATCAAACAAATCCACAAGTGGTACAGCTACATAGCCATGTTACTGTGTTTGTAGTAAAATATATGATTTGGAGATACTATCTGTTCAATAGCTAACAATGAGGAGGGGGAATGAGAAAATTTTTTTAAGGTGAAATAAATATTTTAAATACATATACTTAGAATATCCGAGAAGGCAGAAGAAATACTTGCCAAGAAATCTCAGGAGTTTTATTTAATGTTCAAAGCTGTGAAGCTATATATGACAGTAAAAATCAGCAGTGTCTAGACAATTATACCCTACAAAGTTCAATTATTATTTTTTTTAGGATTAATATGATTTTAATAGTCAAATGTGTACTGTGGTATAAACTGAATTTATCAGAAGTGAAAGAGGTAGTTCTAGGACTGTTCTGATCTTACTATATCCTCATGCATCTGTCCAAGGGATCCTAAATAGAGCAGAAGTCATCTATTAGTTGTATAAGGGAGATTCATTCCAGCTACATTAGCCCAAGATGATCCAAGTGTAAGAAACTGAGCATTTCACACTCAAATACCTCAGAGCCAGGCCTCTCTTTTCAATCTAAAATGTATGTTTCCACTGAAGTTTATAATTCTATTAGATCAGGAAAATAAATCTGGAAGTGGTCTTAAGATGGCTATGGATTCCACAGACAGGATTTCAGTGGTTTGGTTTTGGTGGGTTTTTTAAACTGATGTGTGTTAACAGGGGCTTCCATTGCTTAAGTCACCGATAGTGGTGAGAATTAGAATGAAATGCTGGGGAAGGCTCCAAATTATACAATCCATTACAAGCTTCTGAAGAGGAGTAAGAAGCATAACTCTAAAGGGAAAAATAGTATATTTGACATAGAATATTTTGATAAAAGTCTGATTTGCATTTGAAAGCCAGCTGAGTACTGCTAGAAGGATTATTTTTCACAAAAGAGAATAAACAAGGATGACATTAGAAGTATTAGAATTTTAAGCCATACAGAAAGAGTCATCTCAGAGAAAGAATTACTTTTAACATAATTATTTTAATTTCCTTCAAAGCCTACTGCACCTACTGACGATACTGTTATGCATCTATGTTTCCTTTTTAATTCAAATTACTTTGAACTACCAGTGTGTCCATAAATAAAAAAAACAATGTTATTTCCGCTGTGAGATGGAGAGGTTATTTTCTGTTTTTCATTTTATTTTTGTTAATCAGTGACTTACTATATCATAGGCTAATGATATGTTTCCTTTCCTGACAAGACAGGAAGGGATTCTCTCAGCATGTACACTGTAGGTTCAGTAATCCTTGCCCCACATACCTTCCAGTCAGCAGCTCAGTCAACCAATTAATTTTCCTGATAAGATTTTTTTGGCAACTCCAATATGTAGTTTTGTTCGGTTTTTATAGTATACACAGTTACCACTGAGCGAAGCCTTTCACAGCTTAGTTATGCAACCACACTGCTCCTATTTTTGAGGAAATGGTTTCTGTACCAAAAGCGTGTAAGGGTTCTATTAATTGTCACAGTGTGGATATATAGGTCAGAAAAGTTAAAAGACAGCAAGGAGTCTGTGTGGTTGATTACATAGTCCTGATAAATGAAGTATACTGACATTTGTAATAGAGTTAGGATTGAATTACAAAAGAGGTGAGTAGCAAATTCCAACTATTTGTAGGAAAATTAACAGGATCTTTCTCAATGGTGAGAACAGTTCTGGAAGTGATTATCATGTATGTTTATTTTTCTTCTATTTATTGCAAACTTACGCTGTAATGTGGTATATTGTACTATAACATTCATAGGGTAATAGGCAGGCAGCGTGGAAGGAGAGAGGTGGAAGATACTCACGGCTTAAAGGAGGTTTGCAAGATCAGAGACTGAGAGGACTAAGAATGGGTAGGAGACAGCCATGAAGCAGAACAAGCAAAAGGAAAAAAAAGATAATTTTTTTTTTAGGTACTCCATAATGTTTGGTGCAACCCAGAAACTTACTGAGAATTGCTGGCTTGAAAGTAAACTGAAAGAAAGAATCCACTCTAAAAGACTGCTTGCTTAAAAAAAAAATTAAAAAAAAAAAGCAAAAAAAGATATTTTCTTGTGTAACTCTGACTTCTATTCTGCTTTACCAGATGCCCTGAGTTTTCTACATCTACATTATGAAGATAAAGTTCAGATAAAACACAGCTTTGGTATTTTGCTATGTCCTGTTTTGAAGTAAATGTGCAGGCTGTTTTATCTTAGATCTCTAGTACACTCAAGGTCTTGTCTCAACACATCACTAACCAGATCAGTACACATCCAAGAAGAGTGTGTGTGAAGAGGTGATTAATAGATTTTGACAGGTTACATGCTGAAAATCATAACTCATAGTCTTGCAGCTGGTGAATACCTCTTCTGGTAGTTGTTTAGCTAGAAATGCCCCAATGCCCTCCTGTATGCCAGGGTGACAATCATGGTTCAAGCTGAGATCCTGACTGGAAAGGGCAAGATCTTCCAGCTAGTGATGGAAAAAGTTCATGCTACTATTTTTGCTTAGGATGTTCTATTCCAAATGTCTTTTCTGCAGCTTCTCAAGAGATATCTCTAGTGTGTTGAACTAGGAAAGTATTCTGCAGCAAGTGTATCTAAACTCTTTTAGTCTACACTTTTCCTGTATACATTCAGGGAATTTATATTTTCTTTTCAGTAGATGTAAAAATGTCAGCAAAATCACAAGCACATGAGAAGAATCAATATAAATCAATCAATTTAAATTTGTAAAGCTTTTAACTCCTACATAAGTCTAGCTCTCCCTTTATTGAAATGCCTTAAAACTAAAAATTTTGGGGGTTGACTAAAATACTACAATTAAAAGTTTTAATTTGCTAAATATTTAAAAATCCCTTTTAGTCAGTCATTAAGCAACCAAATAGGTAAAAAACCACATATCAACAGGCTCTAATGCGATATTTTGAGGCTACAGGTATTACACCATATATGAGCGCCTGCTTCAGGATTTTTTCCTACATTATGGCTGAAATATACCAGGAAGAGATGCATCACGTTCCAAGAAAAACTTTTCATGATGATCCCCTTCATGATCTAGAAAGTGATGATCCATTTTATAGAACTGTCATGCTGTTTATTTTTGTGTTTAATTTTAAACATGCTAGCATGCTGTCTATGAGTTATTATATCTGTTTAGTTCATAAATCGGTTACCTTCCAGAAAAAATCTTCATATGAATATTTCTGCAAAATCCCAACTCAGAAACCATCTTATTCGATTTCAGAGTAGAAAAACCTTTAGGGGAAAATGTGATGTTTTCTTATTCTTCTTTCCCCTCTTCCAATAATCTGCCTTAGACTCATTGCGTTAGTTTATATTCTAATATGTGAGATTTTATAGATTTTTTTTCCTTTGCATAAACACAATGTAATATTAATGAAAGGAAGAGAGGAAGGGAAACAATAGTACTGAAAGGAAGAAAGGAAAGAAAATATTATCTTTGTCCAATCTAATTTTTAACCCATATTTTCATATTCCATTTTTCCCAGTATGTTGATTATTCTTTCTATATTAAATTTCATTCTGTTTTTACTGTACTTTTAGTCTTCCTAAATTTCTTTGATTTACTGTCAAACAATAAGCATCCTTCTCACTTTAGAAAAGCATTGATATGTGTTTGTCATCAACATGCCTATTATATGCATACATTCTACATTCTAAAGATCTTAATCAGCAAAAAAAAGCTCTTTTTTCTGATTTACCCCATCTTAAAATATCACATAAAAAAAAAGTACTACATCAGATCATTGAAAATTTTTAACTGATATATGACAAGAAGCAAATGAGAAATCTCCTTTTGATTCAGTGTTATATTTACCATGACTTGGAAATAACATCAGACTGTGATGAAAAGCTGCAGAAAATAGTAAACTATGATGGTTTGGTTAATAAATGGTAGGTCAGTTGAGAAATTATTCTGAACTGCTCATTAAAATAAATTTGTCTTAATAATCTGTGCTTTAAGATAGCAGAGGTTTCTGTCACTTAACCTGAAAAAGTCACACCGGAAAAAAAATCTGTAAGTACACTTTCAAGATGGTAAATCATACTGTCAATGTACAGATATTGGAAAAGACTTAGGGATTGTGGTAATTACCACTTTGAAAGGGAGTTCCTTGTTCTCCTTCTTTAGTTATGAAATTTAGTTGTTTAATTTCTTGTGCCAGAAAAAGAAAACTGAAAGGAACAGAACGTTGGTCTTCCTTTTACATATAATTAATAACCCTGATATTGACAGGACGTAGAGACCTATCATTCATATTTGAAAAGGAACACTGGCAAAGCAGACACAAATATAATCAGAGGCCTGGAAACATCTTTAATTGTGAGAACATAAAGCAGACAAATAACAAAATTTACCCAATAATAGAATACCCAATAGAAGTTGTTAACATCCATGCACTGATGTAGAAAAGACTTCTGGTTTTAGATGATACCTTACTCTTGTGGAGGATAGCCCAATATTATTGAGAAGATGGAAGATGTGTCTGCAATTTATATCTAAAGGTCCACAAGGTTGGAAGCTCTCTCATAATCAATTTTTTAATGAAATATGTAGAAATTTTATTGAGTGATTTAACAGAAAGGGAAAAGTAAGAGACATGCAAGAATACCAGAGAAACATTGAAGAGAAGAAAAAATGTGTGTACTCCTTAATTGATAACAATTTACCCAAGATAAGCAAATGTTTAAAAGGCAAATATGGACAGAATATCTCTAGTAGGCAAAATAATTCCGAGAATGATGGATTTTTGAATGACTTTACACAAGGTATCTGTGATACTGTTTAGATCTAAATGTACTTGAAAGACAGATTCAAAGTATAATAAGTACAGGAAAACGAATTTAGTGTAATGGTCAGATACATAGCGGGGTACTGAAAGAGCCTGTCTTACTGAACATGCAACTGATAGAAGATTACATCTTATGCAGATATTTTATGGAGAAACTGCAACTTAATAAAATTAAGGAAATTCCGATGACATCAAACTAAGTGGTGCAGTTGACACACCTGAAGGACAGGATGCCATCCAAAGGGACCTGGACAAGTTCAAGAAGTGGGCCCATGGGAATCTCATGAGGTTTAGCAAGACCAAGTGCAAGGTGCTGCTCCTGGACGGGGCAACCCCCGATATCAATACAGACTGGGGGATGAACAAATCCAGAGCAGCCCTGACAAGAAGGACTCAGAGGTGCTGGCAGATGAAAACCAGACATGACCTGGCAGTGTGCACTTACAGCCCAGAAAGCCAAACATGTCCTGGGCTGCATCAAAAAGCATCATGGGCAGCAGATTGAGGGAGGTTCTGGCCCTCTACTCTGTTCTGGTGAGACCCCCACTGGAGTACTGAATAAGAAAGACATGGACATGGATCAAGCCTAGAAAGGAGATCCGACTTCTCAAATATGCCATCTTTGTATAATACCCTGGCACAGTAAATGCAAGTCTCTTTGTGGTAGCCCTTTGGGATATTAAAGTATCAGGGTACTATTAAGGAGACATCTATATTGTACTTTCCTGTATCTGGACTCTTGTTAAGGTTACTAATAAAAACCCATGTTCCCGCTTTCTAAGTCTATACCAAATAATGCTGTTGTTGATACTTTTACGTATTTTCAATATGTACCAGCCTCCTCAGTCTTCACTTGCCAGTACAAACCTGCACTCTTTTTTCAGATGTTTTTTTCTATTATGAAAAGGCTAGGAAATCTATGACTTTACCATCAGATCAGATGGAATGAAATCCACGGTTTCCCTGGCTGTAGTACTCAGGTAGGATTAAATGGGACAATCACCTGCAACTTGTTGTGTAATTAGGTCAGTTTCAGTGGCACAAGAGCTAAATGCCCATTCCTGAAGTCGTCATGGTTAAGTTGAATTATTTTCAGGAGCAATTCAATTTACAGGACTACATTTAGTTTCATAGCTGTGTTTCCTAGGTATGAGCTGAGAGTTGTAAGAATGATTTTTTCTATTCACATAGGGAAAGGATATTCAGAGGTCAGTTGCTGTTGGAATTTAATGTTCTCAGTGTGATATATTGATGCAAACAAATGCAAAGAGGATGAAAATATTTGGCTTTATAAATTAGCTAAACTAGGTAATAGTCTTCAGGAGCACAGGCTTCTCTGATCTTTCTCAGTTTGTGCTGCTTGTATTCTTATTAAACAATCAGTGGTAAACAGATGGAGTTTGAAAAACATTTCATCTGTATGCATATTTTTGCACAATTTTTTTTTGTCGTTGCTTTTTGTTTGGTTGTTTTTTTAAAAACTGGATACTGAAAAAATAGTATATTTTTTAATCAGGTTGGGTTGATCAAAATGAATGCATCTTTTCTCTTTAGGGAAACTGATTTATAAATGTTGCTACTGTTTTTTCTGAGTCAACTTACAAGAAAAGGCAAGCTAAAAGACTAGAGTGAATAACATTTGACTTTACCTTCCCAAATAGTCTCAGACACTACATGTCTAAAGCTAACAATGTATGAAGATTTTCTAAAACATACTGAAGAGAAAGGATTTGTAGTTGAGCCAAACCAAAATGTAAGGCAATATGTAATAAAATATACTTAAAGTTTAATCCAACTAAATTCAACTTTACAGTGGTCTGAAACTCAAGAAGGAGTCCAACAATAGAGAAATTATGAGATTACTAAGGTTTAAGACAAACTGCTATAGTATGACAGGAGAAAATCAGGAGGGATAAGGCATGAAATAAACCACTGGAGAGTGACAGGAAAGAAAAAAAAAGACATATGTAAATTAGTAGAATGCAACCAAGCAATGCTTTTGTGAGGTATTCAGTGAAAACAGAAGGATGATAATAGACAATAACAGGAATGACAAGTTTTTGAAGCTTTTTTTGCTCAGCTTTTATTAAACTATAGCTTAGTACCACTAATGGCACGTATAAATGTGGCAGCTAAAGTGAGGATAAGTATATTTTGATTTGTTTAAAGTCTCAGAGGAAGTGGATCTACAGCTATTCATATAGGCTACATAAGGATTATTGTGTATTTAAAAAAGAATAAATCAGAATTTGTGGAGGAAGGGAGGAATTCTTTCTCGAAGATTAGCAAGTTACAAATGTATATGCTGTCTTTGAAGAAAAAGAATAAGAAAAAAGATTAAAAATAAAAATAAGTTGGACAGGGATTTGTAGCTTATTCAGTCTACCTTCAGTATACAGAAAATTAGCAGAAAACCTGGAACAAAAAAGTAAACCATCTATTTTTAACAGTCAACAATCATCCGTCAAGAGCAAAACAAATCAAAACAGCTTAATGTCTTTTTATGACAGGACAAAAGTTCTTGTGTGTAAGAGAACAGTATCAAATGTCATATTTTTAATACAGAATTAGAGATCAGAATGCCTCTAAAATTTTCATAGGGAAGTCAGGCAAACATTGTCTAGATGAAACCAAAATAGAAGGGTAAGTAAACAGTTGAACAATGTTGAATAGTCCTTACATTGGAAGTTGTATCAAGCAAGGTATTAAAAAGATACGTTCCAGGTTTCCTACTACCCAGTTTTGTAATTAAGCATTTAGATGCTGTATATGAGAAAAACGTAAATCAGTTTGTAACATATATGAAAATTCAAGGAAAAGCACCAAGTTTTCAAATACATGAAATTACTTGGAAGCAGTCCAGTGGAGAGTAACAGAACTGCTGAAAGAAATAATTGGGATTGTTTAAAATAGAAGAGAAAGCTTAAAGTATGACATGATAATGGTATGCTAAAGGCTGACAGTAGGAAGAAATTAGACTGCTGTGTCCACAAGGAATAGGACAAAAAGTAATGGTCACAGACCCATCCAAGCACATGCACTTCAAATGATTATATTGATTCCTACAGTTACAGACATGCACAGCTAGAATTTAGAGCTCTATCTTTTTCTCATTAATTGAGGAATATAGCACGACACCTACAAATTGGCTTTGTAACCATTACTCAAACCAATGTAATGAAAGTTGGAAAGAATTGCACTGAAGTGGGATATTATCCCATCTGTGAGATCTTTTTATTTCCCTTATTTTACTCTTTTGGGGCAAAGGAAAACATGAGAAGTTTGTAGTTTAACATGACATGATATTCAGATTTATTTTGAAAGCAATTTATATACACACCTCCATGTATTTCAGAGTAGTTGGCTATTTCCAATATGCTTTAATGTGCAGGTTTATTCATCATAATGTGCAAGTGAATGTCAAAAAACCCTTGTTCTTTCTGCTACATTTCACTGCTGTAGAAACAATCAATCAGTAGCGCTCACTTCATTCCTAATCTAACAGAGTGTTTACCATGGAACGTTTGTGATGTTGCCTGTCAGTTTGCATTACCTTTTGATCAGTAGCATTTAAGAAATGGCACTGCCAGAAGCAGTTGACTTTGACAATAGAAGTGCATTTAATAGAGCATCTTGCTCTTATGTGTAAGTTAGCCATTTCACAGTAGATATAATAAATTATGTTAACTTTTAGAGACAATTAAAGCTAAGCAACCCCTAGGGTTCTGTGGTTTAAACTGGATTTGACCAAAGATAATGAGCATTTTAGTATCAAGCAAACCTCAAATATTATCAAACGATAAGTTCTGAGAGAAAAAGCAGCCTTGCGGTTTAAAATATGACCCTTCTTTTAAACTTTATTTAAACCTCAACTGCTGCAACATTTAAAACCTGAGTATTTATTTGAATACATTCTATCTCGTATATGCTTAGATCTAACAAGATGCCTACACTATTTGTTGAGCCAAGAGAGATGCTTTATTGAGTGAAAATTTTGCATCACTCTCTCCATAACAGTCTTCACTTTCTAAAATTATTTATCTCTGGAAAGTTCCTCTCATCTCATGCTCCTCTTTACATAAATATTTTAACTTCTTGAAAATTCTGATACACGATTAAAAAAAATTAATCTAGTTTTCCAAAATACTAATATTTTTTTCAGAAAAGAAGTTGCAGACCACTTATATCAGAGCTACACAATGAGAGCTGTTTCAGTGCAGAAACTTTAAGTGGTCATTGATTTAACAGGGTAATTCTTCCATAAATGCTGCTACACTGTTAAAAGAGTGTTCTTGAAGGTGAGGATTGCTGTAGAGACCCACTGCACACTCTCAGGTGTGTGTCAAGCGTGACTGAAAGCACATTACACATATGATGGCTTAAATGTGGGAACTCCAGCCTCCGTAGTTACTCCAACAAAACTTCTACTGCCAGCTTTTGTCAATGCTTTTAGCTGGTTTTATTAACAATTATTTATTTATACCATCATCCCCTGTAATTATATTTTTGTGAATATGCTCCTAGCAACTTTTGCATTCTGATAGTCTTCTGCAAAATATGATCCAGTGGTAGAAATTAAAAGATGAGTGTTTCTTTTAAGTTTGCTGAAAAAGCAAGTAAGATGAAATGAGTGATGTCAGAAAAGACTCAGCTTACACTTTAAGAAGAGAAAGGTTAATGACCTACTTAGCTATTAGATGTGGGAATCACTGAAAACCAGGACCACGACTGTTCTTATACATGGAGTGACTTGTTTATTTTTCCAGATGGTTTACTTTTTGTTAAACTAAACTTTCATCCAAATGTTTCTTTGTCTGCATGTAATTTTCTTTTGTTTTCTTGAATACAAGTATATTGCAGATGGAAAATAAATCCTGAGAATTGAAGCTCATAAAGAACTCATTAAGCTCATAAAGAACTCTTCTGAAATTTTCTCTTAGCTTATGTGGCTCACACACAGCAGAATAGAGGCTAACCTACAGTTAGTTATCTAAAAGATTATTCTAATAGCACACTGTAAGATAAGAAGCAGACTGTCAAAAGCATTAAATCTCTAAAGGGTAAAAAGAAATCATCAAAGTAGACAAAATAAAAGTAGTAACTATAGATTTTTTTTTTGTGATTCCTCACCAGCTGAGATCTGTATGAGTAAATTATGATGATATTAATTTTGTTTACCAACTGCCTTGATCCTGAATACAGTTTTTTGTTATATTCCCCTCAAAAGGCAGAATTATTGAGTGAGCAAGGATTCTCAGTGGATGGTTTCATCCTATGCAAGCACTGAATGTTTTTGAGTACCTGGTGCAGATACACAAAGAATATTAAGGAAAAAAATAGGTCAGCTTTCTTCCCTTGTTATTTCCATAACATATCAAATTAGATAGGGTTCTTGCAGATCAGTATTAATTACAGTCTTCTACATACAGCACCGACAAACTTCTTGCCAAGCCTGAGCCTTTTCAAACTAAAGAGTGATACTTAGTCCTCATCAAAGTCATTTTCTGTCTTTCTAACACAATAAGGATGTAGCTTAACATATGTAAGAAGAAAGGCATATGAAGGAGAGGACACTAGAAATGGGGAAAAAGAACACCAGAATACAGGAAAAAAAAAAAAAAAGGCAAAACCAAAACCCTCCAAACATAGTGGCTGGAATTAAATTCCTACTTCAGAAAAGCTTTAAATGCCCTCACTATATCCAGGAAAAAATGTGAAAATTTATGCTGCTTAACCCTATTTTGCTTATCTTGCCAGACATACTCAGGTGAAATGTAAAATACTTATTGGACTGGCCTTCAAATAACCTAGGGCAACAAAAACAGAACCACTTTGAAAAATAATTTGTTTTGCAAACTGTTTTTGAATGTAATAGCTGAAAGTGGGCACATTTATGACCATGCCCTTATGATTTCAATATGTTTCTTTCTTTTTTTTTTCCTTTAGGAAAACATTAATATCAAATCAAGTGTTACTGTAAGGAACAACCCACTGATTATATATAAATCACTTGATAAAGGGATTATTTGGTAATATGTGCTTATTGTGTTCATTTCTGGTAAATCATAAACTGTTAATCCTTTTTCTTTGATTTCTAATACATAAGACTCTAATTTATTAATAACTTAAACATTAATTCCACCCTTATTCCTTGGAAAATGTGAGTGCAGACTTGCCTTTTAAGATGTTCCTAATGGTTTGTCAGCATTTCCACATTAAATAATATTTAAAGTATTTGAAAACTCCTTCAACTGTAATAATTTTTTTATTTCACCTAAAAATTCTATGTCTTCCACATAAATGAAAGGTATTCAAGTGTTGCTGTTCTTCAGTACAGTAAAAAAAGTTTCTTTTTCTTACTTTCTGCTTTCATTTTTCAAAGTAAGTAGTTTCAGGTTTTTATATGTGGCCATATAACCTATATGACATAAAACCTGTTAGCTTTACTGAAAAAAATTGAAACTATGTTTGAAAATGATTGTTTAACCATGCTATTAGTTTAGATGAAATCATATATTAAATATATAGCGATGTTAGCCATATGACATCAGTAATGACCCGTAAGACATAGTTATTCAAGGATAAAAGGTGCATGGACAATAGGACAAAATGAACACTGTTGTGACAGACCTTTACACTATTCTTTGATTTTTTTTTTTAAGCTAAGGTAATATGATAGCTTTGGTCTCACAGGGAAAACTGTAAGCAATTTAACATGCATAACAACTTTGTTGGATACAAAATGTAGAGTGGTTGTGTTAGAATAGGAATTGTGAGTTAGAGATACTCCCAATGAACCTTCATATTTGAACAAGTTCTCTTTAACTTGGTGATTAACCTAACTTGACAAAATCCTAGGCAACCTGTAACAAGAGCATTGCTCCTTAGAAGATATTCACTCATGACTTGATAACTCTTAACTTATAGCTTGAATGATTTGCAGCTTCTCCAAAAGTTTAGCATTGTTCATGAAGTTTCATAGCTACTAAGATTTAATTCTTCATCTGTTCCCCTCTTCATATAAACTCACTTAATTGGTTTACAGCTATGATTTTTCCATCCTTTTATTCCACTAAAATAAACTCTTTACATAATTTTTCTTCTTGCTCTTCTTAAAAATTTTTCTCTTTGCTTTTTTGAGCCTTTTAATGCTCTCATATGGCCACAGGGATGAAAAAAATTCCTCTTGACTTTGTGGGATAATGTATGAGCTCTAATATTAGTTTCTTTTTTTAAATTGAAAACTAATGATATTTATGTCAACAATCTGATCAGAGTTAACAGTAAGATTTTAAGTCTGTTGTCTACATTAATTTATTACAGTGCCTAAAACAATTAAATCTTTTTTTTTTTAGAGAAAATTTCTGGTTTATTTTTTAAGAAGTAACAACATTTTAAAAATGCAGCAAATCCTGGATACCCTAGGCTGTAAATATCTCTTCTTAAGACTAACTAGTACAATATATTTGGAGACTGACACGTATGTAATAACTGTGTAACAGTTCTAAAGTCTGGGATTTGTTCTATAAACACTAGTAAGGGGCATAGGTCAAAGGGAGGAATTCACTCTCCTTACTTTCAGTCTCTCAGTTAAGGTGCTTGTTAGAAGATGAGTCTCCCAAGCAATTCTCAGCAGAAAGACAGTCTAATTTGAGGGTAAATCTGATTTAGGTGCCGTGACTAACCCTCTCTCTCTGAAAAGAGACTATGCTTTAGTGTAAATAATACGCAAACACTCTTCTGTGATTAAGCCAGTCGGCAAACCTCTGTTCCATGGCTGAATTCCTGTATGAACTTGTGCAACACATCTAAAGCTGAACAAAGCTTACCTGTGATTTATGCACTGCAAGTCCTGGGAAGCAATCACACCTGTTTACTTCTCAGGGTGGCTCAGCACTGTACAGGATGAAGTGAGGGCACCTCCACAAAAGCATGCCTAGCCTTCACATGCAGAGCTTAGGAAGCCAATGTTCCTCTTGGGCTTTGACACCTAATTTCAACCAAAATTTTTTGTTACAATTTTCTGTCTTTTGCCCATCTATTGATTATATCATTTGGAAAGCTAATAATCTAAAGCAGGTTGGATCGACATTACTCATGTCCTCGGAAGCTTTCCTCCATTTTAGTGAATCCAAAGTACCTGCTTTCCTCACTATTCTTATTAAAGCCTTAGGCTAGAGGGAGAAAGAGTGAACCCAACATTAATCTAAGAGTCAGATTTTTCAGCTGAATCAGAAGAGTTGAGACTGTTAGAGACATCTAAATTTAGCCTCCTATGTGTCTGTGTGTGAGCCAGGTGTCTAAGCTCCATCATGCCCTAGAAAGCAACTAGGCTGACCCATTGCTAAGAGGTCTACTTTAGAATGAGTCAAATTTTCTTCCAGCCTCCGTTGCTTGTACTGACTACTTTTCTGTAGAATGCAACAGGATTTTATGTTCCAAATGCACATGTAGGTTTTATAACCATGTAGCCCTGTAATATTTATTACTGCTATTGCTATCAACAGTTCTTCAGTTTTAGATGGAGTTTTCAATGCCTCAGGATTTACACTTGCCAGGTTTGCTCTCTGAACTTTTCTAGATGCTCTGTCTTACCCGCTTTAGCTGTGATAGAAATTCTTCTAACTCACCAGATCTAAGTTTATTTTTAATTTTGTTTATGGTAGAATCACGGTAGTGAACACATAGGGCTGGTATGACTGCTGAGACACTGAGAAGTGGAAGCACAGAACATGAGGTAGAGCAATATAGGCATGGAAAAGTAAAGAGGTGGAGCACAATAGCAACACTGGAGATCTCTTAGCTATAGAAAACTCACTTATGATCATTTAAAGAAATGCAAACCTGGAGCTGGAAAAAGTTGATTTTATGGGGAACAGAACAAAGAAGTAGCATACAAACGTGCATTTCTTGCATATAATGGTCAGATAATTGGTTATGCTAAAACCATGAAAAAGCATAAAACTGTGTTTAATATGTAAGGCCCAGGTTTATAGCACCATTGCAGCATGTGCCCACCAATCTGCAAGAATTGAATTCACATACTATTGCACTATACCTATGAAATTAGATTCCAGATAACCTGTCTTGGATTTTTCCAGACCCTACACCCGGATACTTTGTAATAACAAAAAGGGACAGAAAAGAATCTTTTTTATGAAGACTTTAATAAACTTTCAAACATAGATAAATGCAATACCATGAGCACAAACAAAGTAGTAATCCTAAACGCATTCAGCGCTGCAGTAGAATTATGCTGTATACAAAATCCTATCTATCTCTACTGCTGTCTTGTGTTCTGAGTATTTTGCTATCACAAAACAACATCAATTTTGCAGCAAATAACCACTTACAATACTTTGTGGCCTATGTGATGTTTCACCACAAAAATGCAGTGTATGATATGTGATCACCAGTGAAAGAATATTTTTGGAAATATGTTTATTTAACTTAAATGGAATATTCTAGAATTGCCCTATAAAAATGTCACTGAGATAAGCTTATACATTTTATATATATTAACTCCTTAGCTGTGTATAGCTGTTCACAACACAACTGATATATTCTTGCTTAGATGACCTTGGTGAGTAGACCATTACTTCAAATCATTAAAACTGTTTGGAGAGAGAAAAAAACATGTCCGTTCACGACAAGCAATAATTTGGACACAAACACTAACTGAAAGAGTCAAATAGAATCTGCCAACAGACTTCCAAATGTCAAATTAGTTAAAATACAATGTCGAAGACCTGGACATAATCTGTGGGCCAAATCCTGGGGTCAAAGCCATTTCCCTTGGAGGACAGAATTGCACATTCAAAGGCGACATTCCCTCAAGCCCTGGTACTTATTCCTTTGCACAAATATTTCCCTTATGTAGGGTTACAGCAACTTAAATCTATATTTCAATTGCTTGGAATAGCAAAGATAAGATAAATCCTTAACTGCTATAAAAGTAACAACTCTGTGCAGGGTCAATGTAACAGCAAAATGAAAATCTGATATTTGGGCCACTCGTGCATGTATATATGCTCAAATCTTTCTGATCAGCTTTTGATGCTGATCAGTAAGACACAGCTCTTTTCACAGTGCAGTTTCCAGCCATTACAGGTAGTATCCAACTATATTGTGAAAATCTGAATTTCACCCCTCTTGGATAGGATGGTTCAGGTATTGCAATGAATGTTTAGAAAGCTAAACTCTGAGATAATAGCATATTTCTGAGAGCCTGAAATATTCTTCTCAACCTAGAAAATGCTGGGTCAGGATTTCAAATGCAAGTCTATGTTTTGATCATTGGGAAAGCAGCAAATGAATTAATAATGCCAAAGGAAAGAAAGAATGCACTGCAGAATATTAGCTAAAAACTGAAGCCACACCAAAAAGAGTAGAGAGGTGTCACAGCAGTACAAGCATGTGCTCATTTGTTTGTCCTGGTCTAGAAAAATCACTTCAGTGGAGAATATTTTTGACCTATATCAAAGCTGAAAATATTGCTTGAAGCCTGTAAAAGTTTGAAATATATCAAACTTTAAGAAGATTAGAATGATCACATCAGACCAGTGGTCTGTCTGTCCCAAAACATATCTTCAACAGGACAACAGAAAGTGCTTGAGAAACTACAAGAATAAGGCAAATGTGTGCTGATTGCTCACTTCCCTGAAATATCTTTCCAGATGGCAGTGATCTGTTGCCCTGAGATTTTTTCAGTCAACATGAGTTGTCTTCTGTTTTAATACGTTTCAATTTTACTGTGTTGGCTGTGCCTGTGTGCAGCCCTTGATGAAAGGCAGATCCTTCAAGGTATTTAAAGAATATAATTTTGTCCCTTTCTAAATATACTTCACTTGACAGTATCCACATCATCTTTTAATTTCCATAAAATTCTCCCAGAAGTATTCATCATACCTGCTTCATATATTTGCCCTAAAATTGTTTTGTGGAATCACAGAATATATCCTGAGCTGGAAGGACTCACTAGGATCGTCAGAGTCCAAAGCCTGGCCCTGCAAAGGACAGCCCCAGGAATCACACCATGTGCCTGAGAGCATTGTACAAACACTTCTTATGCTTCGGCAGGCTTGGAGCTGTGACCACTTCCCTGGGGAGTCTGTTCCAATGACCAACCACCCTTCAGGTAAAGAACCTTTTCCTAATATTTAGCCTAAATCTCCACTGACACAGTTCCATGCCATTCCCTCATGTCCTAGATCTTCTCACCAGAGAGAAGAGATCAGTGCCTGATTCTCCACTTCCCCTCGTGAGGAAGCTCTAGACCACAGTGAGGTCTCCCCTCAGTACCCCCTTCTCTAGGCTGAGCAAGCCAAGTGACCTCACAGCTGCTCTCATATGACACAAGCTTCTCCTACAGTTTCCTGCTCCTCATGCACCTTCAATAATGTGGTGTAGTTTGTTCTTTTTGGTACATTTCTTTTGGTACAAATGGCTTTTAATGGCCTTTAATTTTCATGACATTTTATAACAACTACTGCCTGGATGTACCACATATTGGCACTTCTGTCAGTTTGAAACTTTTGTCCCAAATGTTTTCATGAGATTGGTAACTCTCCAGAGACATTGCCATATTCATGGCTGTAAATCTATATTGATTTTACCAGTGTGCTGAACTTCCAGTTCCAGTCTCCTCTTTAAAACTTGGAAAAGAACAAAGTGGAAAAGCCTGAAATTCCAGGATGGGACAAAATACTGCTTCCATTATAACGTAAAGCTGCCTAATATGTTCAATTTTGGATTAGATACTCTGTAAAGATGTGGTGGTTTCGTGTAAGACAGTACATGATTTGTTTTTGCAGAGTCCAATTTGTCATTTATGGTTTAATCTGTTCATTCGTCTTGTATTTCTTTCTTTTCCCTTCCAGCTGGAAATTTAAAACAACCAGGGAGGAAAGGCATTAAAGATTTGCTAAAGAAGATCAATTGCACTTCGATGCACTTCCTTTGCTTATTAAATTGAAAGTTCACATTTTATCAGTCTGACATATGCATAAAAATGAGGTATTCAAAAAAAGAAATAAAAATTCCCCAAAACTCTTAGAAGCATCATTTTTTTTTCTGATTGTTACACAAAGGTAGACAAAAAGTAGCAATAACAATTTTTTCTAGTGACAGAATATGTGGCAGATTAATGATTATTATTTGAATCTACATTTTAGTTCATTTTGCTTCAGGACATAAGTTAATAGGATATTGATGGCATTTGAACTCAGAACTACGTGTTCTGTAAACAAAGACTGTGTAAATTTTAATAGGTCATTTTGCTACCTGATCTCTTTACCCTCAAAATGTGTGTATGTTTCCTGAGAACTGTTATAGAAAATAGAAATATCTAAGAAAGACCTGTGCACTACTGTATGGTTTTTCCGCTGCCCAAAGATTAATTTTCACTCCCTTGTTTACAGAAACTATGCCTTAGGTTCTGTAAGGAATTAAGCATAACAATGTGTTTGGTTACAGCATTGCTGTGGTAGCTTTTAAGCTTTTTTAATTTATTTTTCAAGTGGACCACTTAATTACAAAAATTCTGTTGTTCAGTCAATTAAGGTCTCAAGATAACTAACTAGTCAGTTGTTCCTATTCTATTTGGCAAAGACTAAGACTAAAAAAAAAAGCAACCAAACAAACCCAAAATATATATTCTTATCTAATACAAAGCTATATTTTGGCTAATAATAAGTGCCAGATTCTGGAGATTGGATCACAGTACCTTCATTTGCAGAAAATATTACCCTCCCTATGGCAGTTAATACATATCATAAAAATACTACTACTTTTTTATGGCTTTTATGTTGTTAACTCTTTGTTTTTGTTCTGAGCAGTTAGAAACAAGTAAAATTAACACTGTTTTTTCAGTGACATAATTTACAGTATGAATTTGTATGCTATATGAAAAAGATTATAAAGTTTTAATTTACAAAAAAATCATTATTTTAAACATGAGCTTCATTTTTAAAACTGAATATGATATTTAGTGAAGCTAAAATATTTTTTCAAGACATAGGAAAGTACATTTATTCAATTTCGCAGAGTAAGTCTTAACTGCAATGTGCAGGAGATATCATATTAAGAAAACAGCCCTACTACATTCACCTTTTAGCCCTTTCTGAAAGGGCTTCCTTTACTGCTTCCTTTACTCTTCTGTATGTTTCCTTACTTTGTTTGTTATTATCTCTCTTAAAATGAATTTGAGAAAAAACCCTATTCTGTCAATAAGTTCCTTTATTTTTTCAAGTGCTTGCAATACAAAACCGCAGTACTATTTTAATAAACGTTATCTTCCTGAGCTCATAAATCTCACTGGAGAACTGTTATTATCACATCGCCTAGTAAAGAAATATAGAGTAAGTGTGAGCCACTGAGATGTTCTTTATTACAGAACACTTTCTCACATGTTTAAGATCCATTGGCTTTTCCAAAACTCAAGAGTACCTTTGCAAGTTTTGTTAACTTAGTGGGTTAAACACTCTTGTACCTTTCATCATCCATAAAGGACTAAAATAAAACTTGAAAATATGTTTTATGTATACATCTTGTGTTACTGTGATAGATGATATAGGCCATCACTGCAATAATGTTGCTTATTTATACAGTAGAGGACACTGTGCCAAAGAAAACCAGCAAAAAGGGGGAGAAAAATAATGAATAATAGAATTGTGTGAGAGTGGCATTTTGTGGAATAGCTCACCATCTTCCTGCTGTGCCAAATTAGGAAACCCCTCAACTACAAAAAAACCCCCACAAACAGAGAAACATATTTTCAACATAAATAAAGAATATGGAAATATGTTACTCTTTCAAGATAATATGTTTTAAGATTTTTGAAAAGTAAAAATGAACTAGAGCTTGAAATCAAAATTGCAGTTGAGCAGAAAAGAAATTAATTATGGTGGTGTCAGAATGCAAAGTTTCAGGTTTAATCCTTTAGAAAGCAGTGTGGAAACAAAGGATCATATGATGGTATAAAATGATACAGCTGCTGACTCACTGAGTGCAGGAAAAACAAAATCAGCTAAATCAGTTTTGTGGGTATTTCAAAAACACTAATGGGATGAAAGAGACAGAAACAAAAGCTTAGACCTGCTTAGAGATCAGACTAGTAGTTTTCACATTCCTAGTCTCTTCAATTTTTCTGGAGGATTTTTCTGTTTTGTCTCAAACCTTGCAAAAACACAGTGAATTTTAACTCCTCAGGCTAATGAGTGATACATAATGGAAACAGTGTTTGATTGTACTAGGACTCAAAACATCTGAATTCAACATGTTAGTTCAAAGTTGCCGCAGGAAGGTACTTAGCTGCACGTGAAAAATATTGAAACAGTTTTAGCCCAAAGGCAGCTGGACAAAATGACATAGCAAGTTATCAGTTTGTAGTTTCTCCATCTATCTGTGGTAATGCTGGCACAAACAAGCTGGAAGTCCTTTTCAGTTTCATCTTCCTGAATATACCAAAACGTTTGCTCGGTAATTTATGCTGGATGTAGGCTGGTGTCTTCAGCCTTTTAGGAGAGCTGACTACAGCAGTCATAGATCCAGAAAACTTAGCCTTCCTCCCCGCCTGCACTGTCCCAAGGCATGAGAAGGCACAAAGGAACACAAAGGCTGCTGAATTTTATTTTTTTTTTTTTTGCTTGCCTGTAAAAATCTTGGTAGTTAAGACCTGCATGAATTGCAGTTACCCTCCCCAACACAGCTCTCTGTCTTTTGAAGTAGCACATATTATTAGTCAGTCTACTGAAAAACAACAAACCCCACATAAAGTGTGCCCAGCACGTAAATAAAATGAAAATTGAATTTTTCAAAGATTGCTTCATTCAGCTTTATGGTAATGCTTGCATTTTATTTATTGCAATATGTTTATAACGTGTTAAAAGGCTATTTTAATGGAAGATAATTAGACTATGGCTTATAATACTCTGTTTATATAGAGTTGCTGATCTTTTTTTATTTTAAATAAACTAGCAACATATTTTCAGGGTTTTTTGTTTTGTTGATTTTGTTGCTGTTGTTTTTTGAAGAAACAGGACTGACAGTACTTTAGCAGTTTTATGCAAAAATTGTGGTGTCTCATATCTGACATACATCTTCCATGTACCTAAGATACTAACTAGACAATTCCCCACCACAGATGGTCAAGAACACCTTCTGGCTAACATTGCTTCCCATAATAGAGTAGGGGAATTGAAGAAGGGCAAGCCCTGTCTCTATAATATTTTGATTATAATTTCTAAGTGCAGATCCTTTAAAGAGTCAGGAGTTGTGGAAAGCAAAAAAAAAAAACTATTCCAGTTATTCCTTCTATTGAACAAAAAATAACTTTTGCAGTACTGCTAAAAGTCATGTTTTAACCAGGTTGCACAAGAAAATATTATGTTTATATAGATTTATCTCTCAAAAAATAAATACTGTTTGTCTCTTTTAAATTGAAAATCTGAACCAAAACCTGATGTGGTTCTTTAATTTAAGTCATAGACATCCATACTAATTCTTTTTGCAATCTTATTAGTTAGAGACAGATTTATTCCACATTGGTTTTGTTTTAAAATTAACTTGACACTTGCAAAGATCACAAAACTAATCTCATGCAGTGCTCTTTGTATCTCCTTGTATGTTCAGTACAAATCCCATGAAATTTCAATGCCAGTGAATTTCTTCATTTTGCTTAACCGTGATGTGATCAAAATCCAGCTTATTTTGATTTATTTTAATAATTGGTTCTGAGCAGATTCATCTATTGAAATCTCCAGTGAAATTCACTGTTTCTAATTTGTGCAAAAATTAGATTTTACTTCTTAAGACAAGAAGCTCCCAGCTCTCTAGTTTTGCTTTATATTTCTTTTATTTGGAAATTGGTATTCCATCCTGACACAGTGCAAAAGGTTAGTGATATCCATGGGGCAGATTTTGCATAGAGCACATAGGAAGATTTCAGGATAAATACATTGAGTTCATATATTTGACAGACTTTGTTACATCCAGGGGTTATCATCTCAGAAAACTCTTTCTTTCCAAATGCCATGGCTTGACCTTGGATGCCTATCAGACTCCTACCCAGCTGCTCTCTCATTTGTCTCATAACAGAAGAAGGGGAGAAAATAACATGAAAAAACACCATGGGTTGAGATAAAGGCAGTTTACTAAGTAAAAGCTGTATGCAGAAACAAAGCTAAAAGAGGAATTTATTCACTAAGTCCCATCGGTTGGCAGATGTCCAGACATCACAGAATCACAGAATGTGATGAGTTGGAAGGCACCCACAAGGATCATTGAGTCCAGCTCTAAGCCCTGTACAGGACCATCCCCAAGAGTCACATCAGGTGCCTGAGAGTATCCTCCAAATGTTTCTTGAACTCTTGCAGGCTTGGTGCTGTGACCACTTCACTGGGCAGCCAGTTCCAGTGCCCAACCATCCTCTGCCTGAAGAACCTTTTTCTAATTTCCAACCTA
>VZRE01012036.1:0-20295 GCA_013396775.1 Cephalopterus ornatus
CTGGAACCAGGACTGGTGATCTCTCTTTCTTCCTTTCTTTCTCCCCCTCTTTAATCTCTCTTTCTTTTTCTCTTCTCTTCCACCCTATCCCTCTCATCAAACCCCACTGCTGTGTGCTCATACAGTAGGTCAGGGACTAACACACCAATTTCCAGGCCAAGTGTGTAATTTAGTAATAAAACCTCATAAACTTTTGCAGACCCTCTGACTTTTGTCATTCCTTTTGATCACGAGCATCCACGAGCCCTGGGTGCTCTCTTCCCTTTAAGGGTGGGAGATCACAGGCTCAAGGGGAGGCTGCCTTTGGAGTACCAGCCTTCAAATCAAGGGTCAGCAGAAGATTTAGGAGGAAATTTGGGATTTTTTAAGAAACGCAGCACTTTCACAGTGTCTTCACAAGACTCAATACCCACATCAGAGCTTCAGCTATGTCCCTGAAGTGATGCATGCCTTTACTTTTTACTGTTTACATTAATTTCACACCTAGGAATCCTCACTGCAGCCAAGCTGCTCTTGCTTGGGTTTAAGTAATTAAAAAAAGCATCAGCAGTTATAGAAACTCCTGCCTCCACAATAAGGAATGTCCCAATGTAGTTACAGGAGTAAAAGCTTCAGTTCTAACTCAAATACTTAAAATCAGTATGTATTTGTGTAAACATGCCTTACAAGCTCAAGCAGAGGCCATGGACCTTGTTAGGTAGTTATTAATCACTATTTGAAACAAGCCCAAAAGAAAAAAAAACAAACAAAACAAAAAAAAACAAACAAACAAAAAACCCCATAACAAAAGAAGATGCTGCTTAATTAATATACTTTAAAGCAAACACAGCATTAATTTGTTTGAGGAAGGCATGAATTAAAGGACTCCAAAACACATTCAGAACTAATTGGAAAAACAAAACATACAACATAATCCACTATTACATCTCAAGCTTTTATTTCCTCCCACACCTCTCATGCAGACATAAGAGTTTAATGATAAGACACCCACACCCACACACGATTATAATTTATGGATCATGGACCACTTTTAATTCTAGTTAAAAGCATCTGGCATTCCAGCAGATTATAAAATCCCTTCCTACGCTTGGGAAAGCGTACAATGACGATCCCAAAATGGACACCACACTCCACAAGGAATGCTGTCTAGCACAACACCCACACTAACTAAACAGAACTATACATTTTAATTTATACAGCCATTAGTTCTTTTCAAAGCCTGCCTCCTAAGGAGGATACAGTGACAGGGAAAGCGTCAGTTCTACACAACAAAGGGATTTATTTGTACATAAGGTGCAATAATTATTTAGTATTTATTTTCCATCTTCAAGACTTGCATTGTGCTTGTTTCAAGTTCATGCCAAACCACAGTGAAAATTTAATTTAAAATTAATTAACTGGGGAGCTCTAAATATGTGCCGAAGCAAACTTTTACACAGTTTATACGCTTTACAAATTGACTTCTGCAATTTGCAAATATGCCAGTTCTTGACATACCAGTGAGATGCTGAAATGACTTAAAAAATGACTGCAAATATCTGAGCATGCCATGAGTTTGAGCAGACTGGTGGTGTCTGTGGTGGGGAGAGAGAGTGCAAAACACAGAGGGGAAAAAAAGATGCTATTAAAAAGACAGGAAGAGAAACACTGTAAGAGTGATTGAGAACACATTATTTTCCAATACACAAACTGCAAAGGCTCACAAGGTTATTTTTTCTTCTTCCAGTGAAAATACTAAGAAGCCAAATGGCAAAGACAAACATTTTCTATTTAGCAAGGGCAAAAATTCCACAAGTAGCCACACACTATGTGACAAATCATTAACCTGACTAGACAAGCTACACAGGGTTATGTTTAAAACACTTTAGTTGAGTACTCTAGAAAATACTACATTTTATTCTCTCTATACTGTTCAAAATAAGTTTGCCTCCAGTTCTGAAAGACTTCTACAAGTCAGCAGAGTGCACCAAGGGAACAGGAAAACCGTGAAGGAAGAGACAAAGACTAGCAGTCTACTAGTTTTCTTCATATCACTTGATGCACTGATTTAGTAAACTTCCACAGCCCCAGGAGAGCCCATATTAAACATAACACATTTTCTACTCATAAAGCAGCACAAGCATAAATGGCAAACACACCCAGACCAGCCACACAATAGTTTTCTGTGCATTTGTTCATTTTAATGCTGCAATTAAATCACTTGGCTGCACCAAGTGCTGTCACCAGAACTTTGTTTTGTGACTGCTACAGCAGTTAAAAATTGTTTGCTTGGGAAACAGTACAACTTTTGCAAAGCTTCAGAGTGTTTTAGAAATTGGGATAGGGAAGGTAAATATATCTCAGAAAGGGAAAAATTTATATAAATCTTCATTAATAAGCAATTTGAATCAATACAGCAATTATAACCAAAAAATGCAGTGACAGCAGCCACAGCAAGTTAAAAGGTTACAGAAAAATTAAACAGAACATTGGGTAAGAACAGGAACGTGGCTAATGAGCACATTTTCCATCTAGGCTAAGACTATTTCAGGACAACTTTCTTAATTGCAAAAATGTAAAATGCTGCACTTCCAATTGCATAAAGCCTTTACATAACAAGCAGTTCTCTAACCTAGATTACATGTGATTCCTGTCCAAGAACAACTGTGATAAAAATCAGAGGCTCTATAGCTTCTGTCCATCACCTGGGCTGCTTGGACCTAGAAACAACAAAACACCACCTTGAGGACAATCTTGTGCAGCAAACCCCTAACTTCACTTTTAAAAGAAAAGACAGCACACAAAATCCCCAACCTGAACAACAGGAGAGGAACTCAAGGAGGACAAAAAAGCCTGAAACCAGTAAAGATTTCCCTATAATAAAGTGGTATTATGTTCAAGCATGCTGGCAAACTCCACTCAATGATCACTAAACTGCTCCTGAGGTTAGCTGAAAGAAGCAGACCTGCCACTAACCATTGCTATGTGCAGATCTTAGATTTAATTTTGGGAGAAGACACTCCAGGTGCTGTTCTAGAGAGGCCTTGGCAGATCAACACTGCTTCTGAAAATGCCAATGGAAGAACATTTTGCCTCCTCTCCCCTCTTGGTCAGAGGCAAGACAATCTGAAAAGGCTAAATAAAAGTCATCCCAAAAGCTTTCTCCTTACAGTCATCTGATTCATTCCACCAAATGTCTGGCAACAGGAAAATCCATGGAGAACCATAAGTAAAGTCAGACTTGGTACCAATGAAGTCTCCTATTCAAGAAAGGGAGGTGAAGTCCAGGGCTTACCATTATTCTGTTGAAAATCTGCTTGATAGGGTAGACTTTTTAATTCCAAAAAACTACTTCAGATTTCATAGAATCACAGAATCACTATGGTTGGAAAGACTTCTAAGATCATCAAGTCCAACCTAAATTTGTTGCTGTTCATTTGTTTTCTTGAGACTAAACAACTGGATCATTGAGGAAACTTACAGATAACATATTTTACAGACTGCAGATACAGAAAGAATCCCAGCGTGCCTTGGATTGGAAGGGACCTTAAAGACTGCCTCATCCTACTCCCTGCCATGGGCAGGGACACCTTCCACTAGCCCAGGTTGCTCCAAGCCCTGTCCAACTTGGCCTGGGACACTTTCAGGGTTTCTAAAGGTTAAATTTCTCTAATGTAAAACCAGTGCTTACACACTGACAACACACTCCAAGAGGCAGAGCAAAGCAAATTTGGTTACTTCAGATGGAGAAGGTGAGGGTGCCGACAGTCCCCCAGGAAAAGCAAGACTGAAGTTTCCTACTCCCTAATTCTCCAAAAGAGGAGAAAGAGGGGAAAACAAACCCCAAAAATACTAAAGAAAATGAAAAGCAAACCCCTGTGGAAGGCATGGCTGCTGTGCCCTTCCTAAAACACTTCAGCCACACTTCACCAGCTGTGAGCATCCACCAGGACATCTCACCTCTGCAGACTCTGCCCTTTATGGAGAGAAGTGACAAGGACACTGATTACAGTCTCAGGGTGGAAAGACAGTGGGTCTGATGCAGAACATCCCCTTGACAGCCCCGTGCACCCCATTAAAACCATTGTGTATTCTAGGAATGGAGTTACTGATGAATTCTGCAAGTTTTAGGTGTACTCTTCTCAGGATCTGAAATGCAAAGTACATCCAGGAAGCCAACCTTAAATACCTGATTGAAGCCTGATTAGAAAATGCCAGCTGAAGCCAACCTGAGAAAGCCTACTGATAAAGTCTTTCACCCTCCAGCACCCTGAAGGCTTGCACATTGCCCCAGATACCTACTAAAACCCAAAGTCCTACAACAGCTATTTAAAACAGAACTCATGTATGTCCATGGCAGAAATAAATGGACTTAAGCTGGCTGTGGATGTTAACTGCAGAATAAAATCAACTCAGTGTGAGGGATTTGTGTGAACTAAGACCAACAGGAAAGCAAAAATTCTCAGTTCAGACTGATACTACAGGTCTGTGTATTTATCAGCTACAGTATCTCATAATGCTGAGCAAAAATCCAAAACATTAGCAGGAATGCTAAGAAATTCAGTCTTTTAACAAATAAGGAATTATTCCAGAGTTAGACTCATTCTGAAATTTTTCATTTAGACAGAAAATCTTGTCCAAACCTTGTCCTGTTCCTGACCACAATTCTCTTATGAAACTTATTTTTAAATTTATTACCTACCCAATTCAGCAGAAGAGTGACAAGGTCTCAACTCTGTCATTATTAATATCCACAAAAGGAAGACAAGGTTTGGATCTCGGCCAAGAAAAATTTGTCCATTGAACTGCAGCATTTCCACCAATTACAGTCTACTTCAAGCCTCACAAAATGCTCCGAAAGGAGTGGGAAAGAGGGCGATGCTTGGCACAAGGGAAGAAATACTATCTAGAGACCGATCTGGAAAGGCCAAACATGAAAGCATCTGCTTAACATGCTAAATAAAAATAATGTGCAGGAGCCTGTCAGACCAACATACTCTCCCCTCCGGCATGAGCAAGGCCCTAGTGATATTCCAACAAAGGAATTTTTTTTACCCTTACCTTCTGGATATACACTCCCATCAGGAATGGGTTTACATCCACAGTTGCAAATTAGGCAGGAGACTTCATGTCAGGCAGCCAAATCATACCTGGGTTAGAGATATCATCCTCCTCTCTACATCTACTCTGCCTTCCCAGCTCCATGACATCCCCATTCTTTCGGTCTGACAGGAGCAAAAGACAATATGCGAAACTCATGCAAATAAGGGATTTCCTTTTGTGCCTTCCTCTCCAGCCTCTCATCTCTCTAGTCCTTCCCCTTACTTTACACAGCACAAGAGGTTCAGCTCTTAAGTTTGCAATGCTTAGTTTTATTAAACTGAAGTATTTGTTGACAAAAGATTAAATGAATAAAGCTGTATCCCAGGTACAGTGCTAGTAACAGAATTTGTGTTCTAGGATCCCATTACTGTTCCCAGTAAAATCATTAGAGAAAGCTTCCTGTGGATGCCTAATTCCAAGTCTTTAAGCTCTCTCTTTAGATTAAAACCATGGATGGTTTGGGTAGCACATAGAGGGTGCCACACTGCACACACATCCTTGTGTTATTCCAACTGCACTGAACGGTATAATGAAAAATTATAAAAACCCCTCATCAACACTATAACACCACTACGACACCTTTACAGCCACTCTTGTGAGACTCAGAGACCATCTCTTGTGGGCACCTTCGGGAAGGGCACCGTATTACACTGTCATCAGCGGAGCATCCTTAGCACAGCAGAATCCAGCAAAATGCCACTTCTTCCCACTTGTTGCAGCCCTTCCCCCTCAGTCAGCAGCCGAGCACGCACAAAGCAGCACCTCACTTCAGTCTGAGCCATGTCCCCTCACCTGTGATGGTCACCATCAACCAGACACCGAGTGACAGGGCCTGGCAGTAGCTCTCGTCTTGGTGTACATTCAAAATACAAGTAAAAATCAAATTACTGAGAAGCGAGAAAAAATTCACCGTTTCCTCTAAGGAAAATAATTGAATTTCCATGTAATGCAGAAATTTATTTTTCAATAATGGAAATCCATTCTTTTCAACTAGGATGTCTATTCCTAGGTGCCACATTCTTTTCCCGTTAATAGTATTTTTCTTTCCCCAAAGTGACTCACTCTGGAAAATGCCACTCGCTTGAAAGAGAAAAATTGACAAACAAACCCAAGTGTCACAAAAATGAATGTTCATGCTCGATGTCACAACTACCACATACTGATAACTTAAACCTCCATCACAAAAGTTCCAAATTATTCAACAATAGTAACTGGCTTCAGGACAAGGAAATAAAACTTAAAATCTGCAACTGTGAAAATAGTTTCTACTAATACACTGCTAAGCACATGATCTGCTTGGCTTTGCTCTGCTTTGGCTGGGAAGTCTTTCACAGAAAGACGGAAAAAGTTTTTGATGGCTTATTCAAAAGGAAAAATAGCCATTTATCAGGTTATGTAAAAATCTCATACTTGTGTTGGAAACTACAAATTGGCAGAACACATTTAATTACCACTGGCTCTTCGAGAACATTAGGTAAAAAATAACGATGGTATAATCACATTAAGGGTTTGTCTTTGTTGGTTTAAGACAAAGATTTTAGTCAAAGGCCTCATTAAATCTTAGATCATTCTGTGCAGAGCTTAGCTCCTCCATGGGTCTACAAAAACAAGGAAGTACAACTACAATCCACAGAAATAAAAGAAAGATGTAGAGACTTGCAAATTTTCTAGGCTTAAACGTAGAGGAATATTTTCCCCTCTTGAACAAAAATTGTCCATTGGAAACTACAGCTCTTGAAACAAAATTATTTCTGAAATCAAGCCTCAAAATCGGGACTTCAGTCCATACAGGCGATATCATAAATATGTGCTCACATTCCCAACGAGGCTCAAGAGAAAACATCCTTTGAGCCACAAACAGATGGAGTGCGGCTCCATCAAGGTTACAGTACCTCAAAATTACAAAATTAATTATAGCCAAGACTTTTGTGGTATGCCCACTTATCGCAGAATGGTTTGGACTGGAAGGGACCTTAAAGCCCATTTCATTCCAACCTCCTGCCATGGTCAGGGACACTTCCCACTACACCAGGTTGCTCCAAGTCCCCTCCAACCTGGCCTTGAACACTTCCAGGGATGAGGCTTCTCTTATCCTCCAAAACATTTTTGTCTCTAGCTCTGCAAATTCAACATACTCCTTGCATTCCAACCACAATTAGAAAAATGCACACAACTGAATTAAAAACAATGTTGCATAGGAAAATAAAAACTATAGTTCTATGATACGAGTCAAGGACGAAAGTTTCTGTACAAATCCAAGACCACAATTTAGAACTGCAGATGTCCTAACGCACACAAATATTTTCATTACAGATTAATCAGATTCAAGTGTTCCTCTGATTCTGAGTTTTGGTACCAGTGGAAGTTTTGCTTTTATAACATACTTATGTTTTCCTTCACATCCCTTAGAGACACAGCAAAAACCTACCACAGCCATCATCTCCTGAAAGCACAGCATTCCTTTGCACCATGTGCATCAAACAGCGAGTTATACATCTTTCTCCTTGTGTTAAAGACTTAGTTATCAAGGTGGTTAATTATCCACCAGCTTCTGGACAGGTACTTCGCATTGGAAAGACAGCTACCACTTTGTGCAAGGAGAATTCCTGTCTCAGAGGTACAAGTATTAAACAAGAGTTCATCTGCAAGCTCCTTATACAAACTGCTCCATATATCTAAGCATTGCAGTCGATCTGACATCACAGATCAAGGCTAGATTTGCACACCAGACCTGAGCTGTTAGGCAAATTAAAATATCTACTGCTAAATGGAAAATCATAAGCCCTGCTCTTATGTGCAACAAGTATACTTGGGAAATTCTCACGAGTCAAGATAAGGATGTAAGGATTTAAAGCAATTAACAGGTAAGCAAACTCACTGCTCCTCTTATCCACTTAAGTGGCAGATGCTGCCTCCCTCTCCCAACCAGAAGTGACTGTATCCCTCACTGTGGAAAGGTACTCTTCAGTTCTGCATTTTCAAAGCCTGCTTCAATTTATTTGAAGCTTTGAAATAATTACTCTTCTCCCCTGACAAAGTCATTGACAGGTAAATAAAACCGTTTCAGAACTTGAACTAATTTGATCACGACACAGAACTTCCACAACTGAAATGTGCTGCTCCCATCAGCAGTTCATTCTATGCCCAACATAACAGATAACATACAAATAAACTTCTCTTTCACTTTGTATGTGTTAAAAAAATCTACCAGATTTTAGGAGTTAATTGAAGAATGGGTTAAAATACAGATTTTCCTTGCAGATGCACTAAAAAAAAAAAAAAAAAAATTATCCATCATCATTTATTTTGGGGAAAGAGCAGGAAGCTAAAGGTGAAAGAGAATAGGGAACAGAAAGCACACAGATACACTTTGATCTACCCTCATTTTACCTATAACATATAAATAATAAAAATAAAATCATAAAGAAAAAAAAACACAAAATAACAGGCCACCTTCACAGAACTGGTACTCCAGCAGCCTACTGGAGAAAACAAAACAAAACATCTAGAAAATGTAGATTCAGTAATTCCAGACAGGTAGTGCACAGCATTGCTTTTTTCATTTCTTTAGCCTTCACACACAATAACCAATAAACAAAACCACAAAATTCAACTGTTAAAAGGTGTTTCACACACCAAGCAAAGAAACCCCTATTCTGCTGAACATGGGCAATGGTTAGTCTGAATGATCTGATGTCTGAACACTCCCACCTCAAAGGATGGCACAGACATCTGGCAGGACAACGAAGGGAAAACAGTTAACGTGTAAGTTAATAACACGTAATTTATTAACAAACGCTTTGGATGGATTTAACCCATTAGCACACCTGAAAAACACACTGTAACAAAGAACAGAAAGAACAGTATTTGTTGTGCTTTATCAGTGTTCCTCACCACGGCACGAAATGCAGCCCAGTTTCTCCTGTCCCCTCACTTTCCAACGCATTCTGGGGCCTGCCAGTAACCAGACATCAAGTGTAAACCATTCATAATGTGGCATCAGTGCATCTGGAACCAGACAGATCATCCTTTTTCCTGAACTACTGAACCATTTCCATGAGAAGACGTGTAGCACAACACCCCAGCCTGAGCAGTTCACTGCAGATACTTTTAAATTATGAAGAACAAATCCCTTACGGAGTTGTAGCTCGTAAGTGTTACTTTAACATCCCATATTACTGAAAAAAAAACCAACATTCTTTGACTCCTGTATTAACCCTACGTACTGTGTACGTACCATCCAGACGGATGGCCACCAAAAACTCTAGCCCTAGTACATGCAAGGCACCAACTTTTAAAACTTTATTTAATACAATACATCAGCTTGCTTCTAAGTTTCCTTTAACAAGCAATTTCCCTTGAAGAATTAAAGAAAAATCATCTTCGAGCCAATAGGCTTTCTTTTTTTTTTTTTTCTTTTATAATGGGTTATTTGAAGCCGCTCAGGTTTTGGAATATCAGGATAAATGTCAGGGAGATAAATCACCAACACACCTCGTGAAACTTGCTGCAGCACTCCCAGTAAACAAGCTGGAGCATATGGTTACAATTAGGATTTGTATGACCACAGAAATCAGAAGCTCTAGTCATGAACCACAGCCTCACTGTGCTCTGTATTGATCGTCCCCTACTCCAAGCAGCTGACAGGATACATACAGGAAAAGCAGAGCTCCCAGCACTCCACAAGCCTGAACAGTGTGGGGTAGACATCACAGAAAAGAGGCTTTACTGACTTTAAAAACACATAAGACTTGAGAATGTTTAGTATGAAATATTTAGTCACAAGGGTGGAGTGGTGGCAGCCAAGGGTCCCCAGCAGCATCAGCCTCTCCAAAGGAAAAAAACCCCTATGGATGCACAGAATCCCAGACTGGTTCCCAGGCTGGAAGGGTCCACGGTGGGTCACCTGGTCCCACTTCACTGCTTGAGCAGTGCCATCCCTGAGCACATGGCACAGGATTGTGTTCAGATGGTTCTGGAATATCCCCAGTGAGAGAGACTCCACACCCTCTCTGGACAATCAGTTCAGTGCTCAGTCACTGCACAGCAAAGAAGTTCTTCCTCATGTCCGGGTGGAACTTCCTGGGCATCAGTTCCTGCCCGTGGCCTGTTGTCCTATTGCTGGGCATCCCAGAGCAAAGCCTGGTCCATCCTCTGCCCCCTCCCTTCAGGTACTTACAAGTTCACCAAAGACACTGGAAGACTTCCATGACCTATCAAGCCCGGGAACACACAGGATAAATTGCTCTTCTGGGAAAGAATGCTTTGTTATCACTGCCACCAACATCGATGAAAAGAGAAGATCTCACAAAGGAAAAAGTCTCTGCTACCTGTTCAGCTGGTTCTAATTAAGGTGGTTTACTATCAAAAATATGTTGATGGAGCTTACAACATTGATCAACCATTTCATGGAATGCCTGAATGGTTTGGGTTGGAAGGGACCTTAAAGATCATCAGGCTCCACACCCTGCCATGGGCAGGGACATCTTCCACTAGACATAGTTGCTCCAAGCCACATCCAACCTGGCCTTGGACATTTCCAGGAATCCAGGGGCAGCCACAGCTTCTCTGGGAAACCTCTGCCAGGGACTCACCACCCTCACAGACAACAATTCCTGCCGAACACCACATCCATCCCCGCCCTCTGGCAGTGGGAAGCCATTCCCCCTTGTCCTGTCCCTCCATCCCTTCTCCCAGGTCCCTCTCCAGCTCTCCTGGAGCCCCTTTAGGCCCTGGAAGCAGCTCTCAGCTCTCCCTGGAGCTTTCTGTTCTGCAGGTGAACACTCCCAGCTCTCCCAGCCTGGCTCCAGAGCACAGGGGCTCCAGCCCTCAGAACATCATTATTTCTTAAATAATTATACTACCACTCTACTGGTTTCAGATCTTTGTAGTTGAAAACCCCAAGAGATTGGTGGGGCTGGAGCCAAGTGCTACCCCAAGTGCTGTTGCTGTTATAACCATTCTATTTCCTCACATCACTCAAAAACACAAAGACACATCAGATTTCAAGAAAAAAAAACAAACAAAAAACACAATACAGTGCACATCAAAGCAAGTATCTAAGAGCTTCACAGTGAACACATCTCTGGCCTGGAAAGATTTACACCAGAGGCAAGGTTTTTCTGTACTACTCTGGTTAAGGCAGAAGATGAGTTTTTCTCACGAAAACATGAATACTCTCCAAGGGGACACCGAGGCACTGGTCTGGCAGCAGTTCAACCCAACTCCAAACCAGCTGCTGTGGTGCTCATAGCACCCAAGCATAGATTTTGGTCAGGATGCAGCTGCTCTGGTACCCAGTTTGCTGGGTAGTTTTTTCAGACTGACCCTGCCACAGCTACACAACTGTTAACACTCAACCACTTATTCTAGAAGAACGTGTGCTTGAACTGCAGCCACTTGTTTTGTTCTGGGTCAGGCACATCTTCAGAGGAACTGAGAGAAAGGTTAAAGATCTGGAAACTATGTAAATCCTCCCATCCAGGGAGGCGGAAATATCACAGGTACAGTGTCAAGAGGATGACGCTGTTAGAGACTGTGAGAACAAGCAAGGACCAAGATGAACAGACAGAAGTGGAACAGAAAGCCCAGATCTACGTTTCCATCGTGGTGAGCATGAACAGACAATTAAACATTGACTAAGCACCTGAGACAGACAGGGCTGCAGTTATGGAGCAGATCATACACTCGGATCTGTGGCACATCATGAAAAGGCTCTGGAAGGTACAAACAACCAGCCTGAAATATCTGTTAGCAGAAAAAAGGTTGGTGGAATCACAAGAAATCACTGACACGTTGCTGGCAGCTTTTCGTGTCTCTCTACTTTTATGTATTTTAATCTAGGTATTACAAATCAGGCTACATAAAATTGAAGCGAAAAAAAATACTAGCATAAACCACTAAATATTAATAGTTTTCTTGTAAAGTTAAAGATTAGTCTGCAAGTGCTCCTATTAACCAGAAAGTAGCACCAATAAAAACAGGAATAAGCTGCAGTATATTTATATCACAGATGTACAACACAGGTCAGATGCCTTCAAGTACCCTAATGCTGAACAGCACAATGCAGAGTAAAGCATATCCTTGCATGATATAAAGCCATCAATGGCCAGGAATGTTTGTCTGGTTCTAACCAAAGAGTACAGACATGAGAAAACAAGTCATTAGTGATCACTACACCCTGAATTCTGCAATTCACAGTAATGCTACAACAGTATATTTGTGGGCAGGTTAGTTATGATGATAACTTAGGTGATTAATAAAGATGAATCTGGTTATTGCCTCTTCTTTCATTCCTTACAGATTTAACATTGTGCCCATTACATCTATAAAAACCCAAACAGCACAAACCAAGTCAATTAGAGCTTACTGTTGCAGAAAATCCTTAGTCCTGAAAGATGAATTGAAGTGTTTGGGGCTTTTTTAACAGCAAAGTATAAACTGGATCAACTATTTAAAAGGAAACCATTTAAACTGACTTCTTTTTCAATAGTCTTGGGCAGCACTGACATTTCCCTGTCTTAGCACATCATCTGTTTGGCAGTTCCTTGCTGTAACAAGGATTTTATTTTGCAAGCAATAAAATGACTAATTAAAAAAAATTTGCTTGTCCACAAAAAGTCAAGTTGGTTGACTGGAGACCATGAATTGGCATATGCTATTATTGTTCAAGGAGGAAAGAAGAGGGCACTTAAAGCCAGCAAAAATACTTTTTTTTGACAGTAAGTTGGTTCAGTGTATGTTGTGAACCAAGAAACGTGAATGTCTAGTTTCCAGTAAATGAGTTTCTAACATCTAACCTCTACTACCACGCACGTTGATGTCATTTATGTCTTCACTACACTGTGCCAGATCTAGTACCTTACAATTATTTTCATACCCAGAGAAAGACTGCAAAGACAAAGCAAAGCTGCCTCAGTATAGAAGAATGTCCATTATGAAGTTACAAAATTTATATTCATTATTTTCCCCCTCCTTCTAAGAAACAGCCCAACTGTTTCTTTAACTACTGGAGCATAACGGAATTGGCAATACAGTTCTAATCCAGGTATTTTATATTTCTCCAGGATGGAGAAAGGTGCTTGCCCACAGATAACCTGGACACAGTCAGGGGCCAAACCCAGGAGTAACTGCTGTGACAATGGTGCTGTTTCAGACTTAAGGAGGCTCATGAGAGGAAAAAAAACAGGCTACGAAGGATGAGAAGCAGGAGAAGGTTAACTGTGGGAAAGGGTAAACTTCTGCTCACATTGTGTATAATTATCACTCCTGCTGAATCACAAGGAAGGAAAAGGGGGGTGGATTTAAAATACGGTACTTATAAGAGTTTGTTGATCTCCTGCTGCTGTGTAAGCAACTACAAAACAGGCATAACTTAATACACAGTCACGTAGATGACTGTAGTATCAAGTTAAAATAATTTAAAACTACAAGAATTAATTTAGGCCTCGAATTTCCGTATGAAAAATAAATGTTTTTTAAAACCGGGCTCCTATCCCCTTTTACCCTAAGTAGATTTCAGTTAGTCTACTTCAGCAAACTTATTTTAAGCACTATGTGGTATTTAAAAAAGCACTGAGCAACGTAAAAGTGAATTTTCAATTCTTCCATTCTTCTTTCAATCCTTATCCTGTAAAGATTACAAAACACACATAAACAACACAACACAGAAATCACATCAAAGTTTTCCTCAGCTGTTCATTGCTCAAAACATGTCTCTGTTCCATGACAGACTACGAATTTCCTGTATTCTGATTTGTACTGCACTCTATCCATGTACCTGATCCTACATAAACCAAAGGATTGATTTGATATAATTCAGGGATCAGATGGGCAAATTTTTTACTCTACGAACTCTCCTGTGTTCAAGTTTCACCTATGGTCCAACTTCATATACAGGCAAATAATATAAAAAAAAAAAAACCAAACAAAAAAAACAACCAACTGTTTGGGCACAGACAGAAAAATAATCTCTATTTTCTAACAGGATGTGGTACTTATTTTTCCCCCTTTCCCAGGCAGGAAATTAGAAAGCTCTTTATAAAAGGCTGCTCTTCTCAAAGCTTTAAATGACTACACTTAATTTGCTGGGAGAAGAGATGGCACTTCAGGTACTGCTGAAAGAAGAAAGAAAACAAGTGTAGGCGTACGCCAAGGGAGTTGTTAAGGGAATGGTTCAGGAGTGAAGGGGCTGGAAGTGTAGGAAGAGACAAGAACAGACGTAGGCTGAAACCTTAAGAGTCTGCATTAAGAAATGGAAACTTGAAATACAACAAGTAAAAAGTTATGGGGGATATGGTATCAGAGGTGTTCCAGAGAGAGGCTGGAGTCTGGCAGTATGGATGGACTTTACAAATCAATCAAGCAGAAGAGGGGAAGGAAGGTGTTCTGCTTGTGGCAGCACTAAGGCAGAAAGACACTCAAGAGATCAGAAAAATAACAACATGATCAGGTAGCAGGTAACAGGTATCAAAATACACAGCAAGAACTGCAAAACTACAAACCAGACACTGAAAACTGCTGCAGAAAAACAAGTTCAGTGCCATTTTCTCTTGCAACTGAAATGAAGGAAAAGAAATGCACCTGACAGAACCCTTCTATGAAACACTGTAAGGAACAACTTAATTAATTTCGTCGCTGTTTAAGTACACTGCAAACCAAACCACTACTTTCTGAGGCGTTTATGTTACAAAGGCAGCCCAAACACGCAGTGGTCTGCCCTGCAGACCAGGAGACGGTGTTCCAGCAGCAAGCACCGGGAGCTGTGTGTAACAGACGTGCTCTTTTACTGCCTCCATGAGGAGAGCCCCGTGCACTGCCACGGACTGGGAAGTATTTTCTGGCAGACCACTTGTGGCCTGAACTTTAATATTCCCTCGGGACGCTGCCAGTGAATGGATTTCACAAAAGAGCAAAATAAATAGTATCGTTTTTAACAGCAGCTGACTTGCAAAGCATTATTTAGTTTACCGGGGAGAAGGAAAATAACGTCTACCTTTACTGTTAGCACTGTATTATGTTTTATTCTTATTAGGTGGAAAAGAAAAACCTTCAGGAATAATTTTTATGTGTAATACACACACCAGTAAAACACATCTGGTGTGGGGAAGAGAGCAACCACCAATCAAAACACAGCACATAGTATAACAAACATGAGAAACTCTTTTCTGAACAAAGAATGGCATCAAGTCTTTCCTATTTTTCAGGCAGTATTTCTCTATAGCAAACAGTCCACCCGTGAAAGGTCAGAATCTAGTCACACTAATCAGGAAAAAATATCAGTCAACTCACTGGGAAAGGCATTCACTACAACGTTTTACAAAAATGCCTATCTGGGTCGCTCCCTTACATCACAGAACCCGTCTTGGAGGGACCCCTTGAGACCACCTAGTCCAAGCAGAGCCACAGAGCAGGTCACCTCGTCCACTGAGTAATTATAAAAAATAAAGCAAGCACATAAAACTATTTCTTACAACATTTTAATTATTTGGAATCATGTGATCTATCAAATTGGGCACTATTCAGTTGGCTTTTCTAACATGTCAGTAAAACAAATAAAAAACACGGACTAGGTGATCCTTCCACCATCTGCTGTCCTGCAGGTATAATTGCTTCAGATTCTAACACATCTTGAGATGGCCCATGAAGGATTACAATCCAAGCAGGCCTGCAGACAGCTTTTCTACACCTGCACCACTTGCTGAAAAAGAAATGGGCTACAGGTGTGTTTGCAGGAGAGGTCACATAGAAGGCAGTACTTCATATGGTCTGAAGTACAATTTACAGAAAATTAGACTCACTTGCCACCCCAGATGCAATTCCATAAAGCAATCCTCCTCCATCTGTTTGCTGCTGAAAGACGTGGGTCCCTGGGGGAGGGCTTCTCTCTTGTCTAATGAAATTATACAGCAAAGTTTTCACAAGTCTGCTGGTGTACGGGAGACTGGAAAGAGAAGGAAAAACAGCATTAGTTGACTCACACCTGACAAAAAATTGGCACCACAATGCCCAAGCAGGGTGCAAAGGCAGGAGTTTTGGTATTGAAGACAGTCAGTAACTCCCCACACTGACCAGACTGGAAAGGGAAAGAACACCAAGATTTTGCCCATGCAAAGCTGCCGAGACTCCAGCAGGGCTCTGCAGGAGCACCTTACCACAGCAGGGTCATGCAAACCACCTTTTGTTTTCTTTTTTCAATACTACTTTAAAATAAACCATTTAGTTTGTCAAATCATTGTATTCACTTACCTCAAAACAAAACCAGAAAAATATTTATGCAAGGGAAAGAAACGTATTTGTTCAGTTTTCACTCCGTGCTTTGGTTACACAGAACAGGTAACAAGAGCATTTCTGCATGCCCATAATAATTCTGTCTGTGTGTGCAGCTTGGACCAGTCTTAAAGATCTTCTCCAACCTAAAGGATTCTGCAATTCTATGCATTTGCAAAGACCAATGAAAACAACCAACCCCCCATGAGTGAATTCGACAAATGCACGTAAAATCTGTTGGGTTTAAATAAAAGTTTATAATATTTCCAAACAGAGGAGGATTTCCACAGAAGCAAACAGACAGTGTGATTTAGAGGTGAAAAGATAAGAGCTGTGTTAGGATGAACCCTCTAACCATCTGCAGAAGCCCAGAAGATAAGGGGTTAATGCGTATGTCCTAAACGCTGATACCTGGACAGCTGTTGAACCAGCCAAGGCTTTTTGGGAATCCCAGCCAAGGGTTGTTGGTAACAACCTGTGTGAGAAAGCCTGGGATGTGGCTGGAGAAGGGGCCCTGTGGGGGGAGGGCAGCACACACATCCCTGTTCTGTCTCCTGGAGACGAGCGCAACACGGGGCAGGAATGAGGCTGAGAAAAGGGCACGGACTGTAGCAGGGGATCAAGACCACCCAAAGCCCACTCCCAGAAAGGTCTGGAAGAACAGACTGCACATGAGAATTATTTTCATGGAAAATGGGAAACTTCTCTCCAGGGAGGGGAAAAAACTTAATAGGTGCCACCAGGAAGCCCATATGCTGTCCCAGGACCTGGACGTGCTGTCAGCTAGATAGACACTGGAGCCAGGACTGGTGAAGTCTCTTTCTCCCTTCCTTTCTCTCTCCCCCTCTTTGATCCATCTCTGTCTCTCTGTCTCTCTTCCCTTTCACCCTACTCCTTTATCCAAACCCACTGCTGTGTGCTCATACCAGGAGCCCAGGGACTAACACACCAATTACTAGACCAAGTGTGCAATTTACTAATAAACCTCTGTGAGTTTTTGCACACCCTCTGACTTTTGTTGTTCCTTTTGCCTGTGAGCATCTACAAACCGTGAGTGCTCCCTTCTCCTTGGGGGTGGGACACCACACCATTACCCCTCCAACTCTTCACATTGCTCTGGGCTCCCAGGAACTGAATTCCCACCCCTCTTCCCAGGGGCTAGGCACCTGCTAATCCCAAACCAGATCTCTTGAGACCACACACTAACTCTCCTCCCAAACACTCCCCATTTTCCCACAAACCCTCAGTTCCTTCAGTCCAGAGATTTAAGTACCACCGACACATCCCAAGGCTCTGCCTCTACCCTGCTGACGTTTCATGTTTGTCTGTCCTGTGCTCCAAGCTGAGCCCCCTCTTCCTTTCACGTCACCCCAGAGCAGTATCTCCCTTTCACATGTAGCAGTAACTTCAGAAAACCAGATAACAAATACATTCACCAACAATCTGCCCACATGGAACTTAAAGTTGAAAGAGGATGAATGGGACCCTAAAATGCATATAAGCCACTGTGACAAAGCATTAAAACACAACCACCAACTTGCCAGAAGAAGTGGTATTACTCACATAACTGAGTTTATCACCTGCCAAGTATTTCCTTCAGCTCAGGATAGCACATATTTGCATATTTGCATCTTTCCAAGGATTTTTATTGTATGGCAAGAAGGCTCTAGCACTTCTGAGGTAAGTGGGTTCCCTAGGCTGCAGTGTTACAGGAAAAACCTCAGAGCTGAATCAAAAAAAACAACTATCCTGAAAAGGAAATGCTGTTTTAAGTTAATGAAATAACGCTCAAAAAATTAAAATTATTTCCAAAATAGTTTAACTGAAGTCTGGGGCTGTGAGATTTAAACCTGACACCCTCCAACAGCCTTTAAAAGTGTTTGCTTTCATGTTCTCCTTTCATTTGAGCAGAACAGGTCTTCTATCAAAATGCATTTTGCTGCCTGTTGTTTCCAGGTACAAACAACCCAAACAAGTGATCAGAAGCATTTGCTCTGCCATCAGGCACCACCCCAGAGCAGGACATACCATCGACCACGCATCAGGTATTTGTGGATGATGCTCTCTCGCAGAATCTCTTTGTGGAATAACTGGCAGGACAGGAACACGATGAGAGTCGTCACAGCTTCCAAAGAAATACTGTATGTAATATCTCTGCAGGAAAAAGGGAGAATTTGCAGAGATTAATCCCTTGGGTTTGTTTACAAGCTGACTTCCAAGAACACTCGGTAGCTTCACCTGAAGTTATAGACTGTGCAGCACAGAGAGTTTCAACTCGGAACTCGTAAACAACAAATTCAAGAAACCCAGAACCACTTCATAGCAAAACAGGGTTGTTTTTCTCAGACATAAGTATTTTTTTTTGACATGCCAAAAGACAAAACAATGTAAAAATACTGAGGTATTGCCCAGAACACTAGAGTTGCAATTTTCAGAGAACACTTCTTCCTAAAAATAAAAAATATCTCTCAAGATTGAATCCTTTGTCCGGTTAAATAAAATTGTCACAAAACCATCATGCAAAGTGAGGGAACATCCATCTAGCCAAACACGGCTCCATCTGCCAGGAAGAGTGGATTCTTATGAAAGGAATATAATATACAAATGGTAGTTCAGGGTATCACATACATTGTTCAGTTTTAAATTATACTTTCAAGGAAATAGTGAAGTAGAAAGTCTCAGGATGCTACACACAGTCCCAAAGAATGCACTGTAATAATTAGATACTGACACCAGACAGTTCAGCCAAGCTCATTAAGTTAAGGTTGATTAGGAAAGGCTGTGCAGCAAAACGCATGACAGACCCAGTATTTAGCATATCTTGTGCTTTCTGTTCCCACCTTTGGCTATAATGACTTTGCTACAGATCTTATTTTTAAAAGGGAGAGAAAAATGGCATTTGCTACTGTAACCAGTAATAAACTGCAGGCTGCAAAACAACCTTTTAAAACACAATGAAGTAACTAGGACTTGAACCAGTATCATCCTTGCACCAAACAACAAATCAGCATCCATGTGTGTTTAATCAGTGATGAAGTTTTTCTTTGTTACAATGTCACCTTCCAAAAATTTTATTCTCAACAGTTAATACAGGTAAAAACATAAAACCAAGTGCCCTTACAAATAATGATGACTTGAAAACTACAGTGCAACCTCCTGAAGCAAAATAAATTAAATGCAGACGAGTCTAGATTTTCACTAGTCTCAGGATCAGAACTGGTGTGGTCCTTATCAGAACAAAAAGAGTTTCATTTAAAAGAAATCAATCTGATTTTTAACACATTCAAATACTTTAATATTTTCAATTGTGCTGCCAGATGCACTGTAAATGCACTTGCATTACTGCGAAGTGTGAAAAGAAGTTTCTGGGTGCCAGAGTTTCTGAGCAGAGAGTACAGTTATTTACTCAAAGTCAACAGCAAACTGGAATCACAATTTCCAGGATCAAAATCCACAGAACCGCAGCACCTCTGATAAAAAAAATGTTTTTTGAAAGTGAAGGTTATGCAGACTTACTGGTTTTTTTCCTCTCACCTGATTTGAGTATTTGAACCCCTAACATCTCAAATTATAGGTCAGGAAGAGATGTACGTCTTGAGTAACATTTTCCCCGAAAATCATGAAGTCCATTCTAATTACTTTTTGTTTCTGTGAGTTACCTGACTTTTTGCCCACTCCTGAGGAAGCCTGCCAGTGTAAATGACGATAATTAGATCACGCCAGAGGTTACACTCTGATCTGGTTCCACTGCAAATTCACCTCAGCCAGAAGCAAGGCTGTGCTGGCAGCTGCACCCGCTCCCTCTCCAAACCAGGGATGCTGTGAAATCCACCACCCACGCTCATCCCAAGCAAAGGAAGGAAGACACAAATATATATAGATATAGATATATATAAATTATCAGAGATTTCGCCACGAGCCAAAAAAAAAAAAAAAAAAAAAAAA
>VZRE01012036.1:20340-44062 GCA_013396775.1 Cephalopterus ornatus
AAAAAAAAAAAGTTTTTTCTATCAAAATAAAAAGAACAGCTTGGAAAAATACTTTCTACCTAGTAAAAAAAAAAAATAAATCCAGAAGCTCATTGTTATTTATCAAGGCTGAGAATATAAGAATGATGCCTCCCACTTCAAGCTGATGAATGAAAACGGTAATTTCATGACACACTCCAACACATACTGGGATACTCTGCAGAGAGGAAACAAGCTTTGGAGTCTATTATACTTTTTCTCCATTTCAGTCATTCATTCCTATATTTTTCTGATAAGCCATATAAGTGTAATAGTAAATTTGAGGAAATGTTATGAAATTATTTTCTGTTTTGATAAGAATCAGCATTAAAAAAATAAGCAAAGAGATTACTGTAATGCACTAAGTAAATTTTTGGGGGGAAAAAAAATCTGCTTTCAAAATCCTTACATAACTCTGAAAGAAAAAACAAACATAAAGCTGAATTCATGCAGTCATAGTTAGTGAGTTATTCTAATTTTCTCCCCATTCAAAACCCAGACAGGGCACATCTAACTGCAGAAAAATTCCACTCAACCTGCAGAATCTGTTCAAATTAAATCTGCTCTGACATAAACACAACTAGGGCCCTGATATTTGGGGTTACCCCTCAGCTACAGTCACCCTTAATTTATCAGCACAAGGATAAAGCTTCAGAGCAAAATTATTTTCTCCACCAAGGGTCAGATGTATGGTTTTCTGAAACTCAAGCATTTCTAAAGGGTCACAAGAATCACCAGGAACCTCTTTTAACTTCAAAGAAAATACTGTTTATTTATATTGAGAGACTATAGAATAGGGAGTCTTGTTGTTGATTTTTTTTTTTATTATTCAAAGCTATCGGTCATATAGAATGACTTTACATGGAATTTATGCTGAACCCCAACTTCCTCTGGAAACTGACTGCAGATAAGGAGGAAACTAGAAATAATGAACTCATGTATCAATTACATGTCAAAATTATTTAGCTATTTATTTCAGAAAACCAGAAAAACTGCACGTTGTTTTGAGCTTCTGTGGTTTGGGGTTTTTTTTCTCCCCTTCTCAAGTGTCGTATAAAACAAACACGAAATCTGCAGGACTCAGATAAAGCTCATGTCCTGGGTAAATGGACTTCACAGAGCAATGTACCAAAGCATACACATGTTTTTTTCCTTTTTCTCCTTCTGGATTTTCTCTTTCGGAGATTCAGCAGTTATTCTCAATTCTTTCCTCTTTCTCTTTCTCTCTCTCTCCTTTCCACTGGAGGATATATTGGCATATCAGGTCAGAAAGCTATCAGATATTATTCTTTTGTCCCTCAAGACGTTGAGCTTTCATGAGGAAAGAATCTGGCACTGAACTCTAGAAATCATGGCAGTCATCTCTCTCTTCAGGTTCTCTCCTTATTACAGGTAGCTGACCTTGCACTGCGTTTTTTTACTCAGTGACATAAAGCAAGTGCCTGTTCCTTGAACCAGATGGAACAGGTCCAGGTTCTTGCATGTCACACCCACATTAAAACTGATTTCTGGCAACAAACCTTACATATAAACATTTAGTCTCTGAAGAAAAGAGGTGTCATATATATCTGAGATTTTCTTAAATTATGGATTCATCACAGAATGATAACTTGAGCTCCAAGATAACAGTATTCCCCCATACTGCCACAGTAAACGTGTGCATGTATTTAACACGCGTTCAGTATCTACATTTCAATGAGAAACTGATGCATCGATGAACTCCTTCCAAAAGCAAAGGACGCCAGATCATTTCAACGAACGCTTTTAAATTAAACAACCACATACAGTTTGAACTGTAGTAGTCTTTAGATAACCACTCATTAAATCAAAAGACAAAAATTAGACTAATAGAATCACAGAGTGGTTTGGGCTGGAAGGGACCTTACAGCTCATCCAGGTCCACCCCCTGCCTTGGGCAGGGACACCTTCCACTAGTCCAGGTTGCTCCAAGCCCCATCCAACTGTAGCCTAACTACTGTTTCCAAATGGAACAGAATAAGAACTATGGTCCTGTTAATACTTCAGCTCCCCAGTATCCTTGGCATCTGCTTTTTCCATTCAAAACCATGTGGATGACCTTCTATCAGCATCACCTACCAAGAACTTCAACAATCTCCCTATGTGTCACCATCCTGCTGCTGCTGGCTTCTTTCCAAGGCCAAGCATGGCTCACAAGTGCTTTCTGTGCTCCCAATCATTCAAGCTTTGTTCCCTGCCTGCGAGAGAGAGGTCTGTGACAGAAGAACCAAGGTGAAGCACAGAGGCACCATAGAGGAAAATCCCAGCTAGGAACTCCAATTAACACTCTGAAGGCACATGCTGTTGTAAACACTTTAATTACCCAGTGAAATGCAGCTATTTCTATATCAGCACAGAGAGGCTGAGAGCTCATAAATGATTTCACACCTACAGAGCAAACAGCCTGAACAGTCAGAAACCAAGCTCCGAATTTCAACTTCCACCCCTAGACCAAGCCCCCTCCCTGTTCAAATATTTTCCTGAACTTTCACCCAGCCAGAGCTGTCTACTCCGAGTATTAAAAGGTTAAAAGGTAACCCATTTTCTAATTTAGGAGAGTTGCCAAAAGGGTTGATTCATACAAAAACTCTCAAATCATACAGGAACCAGGTTTCATTTCCCTGCTTCCTGAGGGCCCATCAGAAAGGTGAAAGAGGAGTCACCACAGAGAATAGGATCAGTTTTGAAAACTGAAAAGCAAGTAGAATATCTAGTTATCAGTCTCAGGATACAAGTACAACAACTCAAAGAGAACATAATCTTTCCTCTTGGAGTCACTCCTAATTTTACAACCACTGATGGCACATAGGTACCGTGGCAGCTGATAATGCACTACACACATTACAGCTGACTCCAAACATTTGGGAGCTGTCCCAGTGGGGCACTCAACAAACATCGACTAGAAGCAGAAGTACCTCTGACACTTCCTACTGCATCTTCCCACACTGGGTGTCCTCGACGGGGAGAAGAATGAGAGTGAGGAAACAAGAACTCCCAGAATGGTTTGGGTTTGAAGGGACCTGAGAGATCATCGGGTTCCACACCCTGCCACGGGCAGGGACATCTTCTATTAGACCAGGTTGCTCCAAGCCCCGTCCAACCTGGCCTTCAACACTTCCAGGGATCCAGGGGCAGCCTCAGCTGCTCTGGCCAACTTGTCTCCCTGGAGCCTTCTCTTCTCCACGTGAACACCCCCAGCTCTTCCAGCCTGGCTCCAGAGAAGAGGGCCTCCAGCTCTCTGATCACCAAAAGTATGGAAATCCTCTAAAGGTAGTACCTAAAGGATTAATATAACAGTTGGACTCAAGGGTCTTTATTCCCAGGCCTGTTCCTAAACCACCAGAGACTATGTGACTTTGTCCACTTTCACCTCATTGGCATTCAGTTCTTCCCTCTACAGATTAAAAATACTAAAAAAAGGTCTGGACTTTTAAACATCGCACAGAAAATCTATGTTCTTCCGTATTTACTTTTTATATCAACAAGTCTTGTTAGCTATATCCACTAAATCTAAGTAAAAGATATTACTTAACACCAGAACACAGAAGAGCAGTTCAAATTCCCATAAAAATGGACAGCTGCAGTGACTCCCAGGTGTAGCTTCCAACCCACAGGGAAGAGGCAGCCACAGAGAAGAGGATGACACAGGTGATCAAAAAGCTACAGGGCTCTGGACAGAGCCGGGCCACAGGAATCATGTCCTGCATTCCAGCCATGCAGCCTAAGTAGAAGGCAGACCTGCTCCACAGTCTCTCCATGCCTTTGCTGCTGAGACCCAAATACCTGCAGCTAGTGTTTTTCAAGGTCATCTTTTATAAAAAAAAGGCTGAAAGCCATAGCAGAAAGCAGATTATTAGGAATTTGAATACACAGCACAATGTATGATAAACTGTACAGACCTTTGATAGCATGCTCTGCGGTAAGGAAGTTTGTTTCAAGTTGAACACAGGTTAAAACTTGTGCAGTGAAACGACTGATCATGGAGAAACAGTGACCGACGTCTAAAATAAAAACCAAACTAGAACAGAACAAAGAATATGTGATACAGATAAAGGTTCTCCTAGTTAGGACCTTTAGACAATTAAGACACCACACATCTGTCAGCAGAAATAAGGATACGAGTGAGTAAGAAAATCCTCCAAATAGATAAATATGTTCTATTTGTTCCACCCCAAGGGGCAGCAGCAAATAAAATTCCCTTTATATGAATCAGATTCCTCCTAAACAGAGCACAATAGTCTCAAACTTTGAGGCTGTTCAAAATGAAGCAACACAAACCTCTCTGAGTTTGAGTATTTTTGCTACCTTCAACCTCAGTTTCAGCAGATGGAAGTTTGCCTTTGACGATTAGACAAAGTCACCAAAAATGCAAAAGGCAAATAGCTTTTCAAATAGTGGAGCCACCACAATCTTGATAAAACTTCCCTGAACAGACCTTTTCTAAAAAGCAGCATTCTGACCTACTCTTTTGAAAATAACAGAAAAAGCATTAAAATATGACACTCCTGAAATAGGACAGAAAGCAGTTCTTATACTTTTCGCTGCTCACAACTAGCAGGGAAAAAGGGTTGAACATTCCTCGTTGCCTGTACTCGGCACCGCTTCTATGCTGCAGTGATTCTGTAGAGCTTTTTATTATATTGCCCTTCTTCCCTCCTACGTTCGACTTTCAAGTTCCCATGAAACGCAGCAAGCATCCTTAAATGAGTCAAAACATTAACATTTAAACTCGCAAACAACTAAGACTGCCACCTAAAACACCTGTAATTACAGAAAATACTGGAATGTAATAGAAATACAACTAACTTGTACTGGCACCACAGCGTGCTACTAAGGAGTGATGTAACTAGATCACAGTATTTCATTTTTCCCCCATATGCATTTATAGTTTTTAATGAAGTGAAAATGCACTGATAACAACCAGATGTTCAGTTATGGATACCAGCTCTTAACAAGCTGCTGAAAGAAGCCTTTATAATTCAAAGCTTTGGGAGCTCTATCCTGCAACAAAACGTTAGCAATAGTTTCTACATAAAAGTCATACAATTAAATTAAATACTAATGTTGCATCTTTTTGCCGACTATGCAGTTTTAATCATTAGTGTACACTCTTGAGTGCTAAGATTAACAAAACCAAAGAAAAAGCAGAGTATCCATAAAATTCCCAAGGGAACCATAAATCAAACATCAACACAGGGTAACACAAATGTTATAAGGGACTGCATAAGTCTTATTTTTGAAAAGCAATAATGCTGTATTTTCTATAAAATTAAACCTGAAACCTTGTTCCCTGGCATTCTGTACAAAGCAGCACAGCCTGTTTTTCAAAAAGGTAATTCAAGATCTTTTTAATACCTTTCAGACACAGCACTAAATTGCTGCACAGTCCCAGAGTCCCTTCTGCAACCTATTTCAGCCTTAAAGCATATTTGCCTTTTCCAATACAAGCTAACTTTGAGAAATACTTTAATTCACTGTAGAAAACTGAGACACTCCTAGATATGCTCTGCTGTACATCTCTGCAGCCATTCCCAACAAAAATCAACAGTTACGATTCATAATAAGGGACACAGAGAGGTGGGCTACACACTTGCTGTTTATCTTCTTCCCTATCCCCCATCTTCCTTATTAGTTCTGAGCTAGGCCGCCCACCTGCAATTTCGAAGTACATCTGTAGGTTCTTTTGTACTCAGAAATGAGCTCATTCTGCCAAGGCTGCTACTAGAGCAGGCTGAGAGGGGAGCAAGCTCTGCTCATGCTTGGGAAGGACTTGAGCCTTTGTGAATTCAGTGTCCCTGCCAAGCCCAAACTCTTACACTTAAAATCCTAGAATTGGTTTGGGTTGAGAGGAAACTTAAAGCTCATCCAGTTCCAACCACTGCCATGGGTAGGGACACATTCCACTAGAACAGGTTGCTCCAAGCCCTGTCCAACCTGGCCTTCAACACTTCCAGGGATCCAGAGGGAGCCACAGCTGCTCTGGCCAACTTGTGCCAAGGCCTCCCCACCCTCACAGTCAGGAAGTTCTTCCCAATATCCCACCTAACCCTGCCCTCTGGCAGTGGGAAGCCATTCCCCCTTGTCCCCAGTCCCTCTCCAGCTTTCCTGGAGCCCCTTTAGGCCCTGGAAGGGGCTCTCAGCTCTCCCTGGAGCCTTCTCTTCTCCAGGTGAACACCCCCAGCTCTCCCAGCCTGGCTCCAGAGCAGAGGGGCTCCAGCCCTCGGAGCATCTCCGTGGCCTCCTCTGGACTCGCTCCAGCAGCTCCACATCCCTGTGCTGTTGTTCCCCAGGGCTGGAGGCAGCTCTGCAGGGGGGTCTCACCTGACGGGGCAGAGGGACAGAATCCTCCCCCTCCCCTGCTGCCCACGCTGTGGGATCAGCCCAGGGCACAGGGGGTTCTGGGCTGGGCCATGTCCAGCCTCTCCCCCACCAGCACCCCCAGGGCCTTCTCCCCAGGGCCGCTCTCCCTGGAGAATACCACACACAGGTATTCCAAGCACCTGATGTGACACTCAGTCCAAAAGCAAGGAGTGCTGTTGCACAGGTACCTTTCCTCCTGCATTCTGGGCACAGAGATGGGTCTTCTCTGCTTTAGAAATAATGTTAAAGTTTCAGTGAAGGAAAAAAACAGAAGCTTAAATTGAGGTACAGAGAAGCAATATATTTAGACAGCAGCTGCCATCTGTATCCACTCCTTCACCAAACTGGATCTACAGAGCCCAAGGGACACACTAATTATGACAATCCTGTTAAGGCTATTGAATACTCCTAACAAAATCTTTGCTATTCTGAATGACACTTCAAAGACAGGTTCAGCATGGAGATTTTAATGGCCTGTCACAACAAAAATTCATCTTTAATAGCAGCTTTACAGACAGGCACTCTGTTACAGCGCCACTGTAAGCTGCCAAAGCTGCCTGTCCTCTAGCAGGTGATCCTAAGTCTGACATAGAAATCGTTACAAGTGTGAATATTTCATGTATTCCACTCAGTCTATTCCTTCCCAAATTCACATACTAGGCTTGTAATTCTCTTGATTTATTTTAAGCTAAAGACAGAAATTATCTATCCCCTTGACACAAAGCTGGAAAAGAATCTATAGTGATTCAGGGAGAGGGAGGTAACCAAAAAGGTAAACTCACTACTAAAACAATCCTGACCATTTTCCCGAAAAAAAATCAATATTACAGTAATAACTTAAAACACCTTTATGAAGAAGAGACTTGGATTGTCTATTAGAGAAATAAAGGTTTTCCCATATTTCCTTTCCCCTTCCCCTTTGATGATATGGGAATAAAATTCTTAGTTAAGGCTGTATCACATTGTTAAATATATTCTAATGGTAAACAAGGCATTAATAATAACACTTTTTAAAGTGTTAGTATCTTATTAATAATTCAGCAGCATGCTACTTCAGGAGAAATTTAGCTAAGAAAACAAAACAAAAATCTTCCACATCTGTCTCTTACGAGAAGTTTTTGATATAGCCGAATATTAAAGATTATGGACAGGCTTTATAACTTTTTTTTCTTTAATAAGCCATTATTATCACTAGATTATATGGCAAACCAAGTGCTTTCAACAGCTGCTTCCACTCCCAGCAACCGCATTCACACAGGAACAGAGATGCTGGCAGGTTCAGCGGCTCAAAGGGGTGAAGAACAATCACGCCAGTAAATTTTCCTCTGCCAGAAAGGGCAGAATAAATGATATTGGGCTCCACACACACATTGGTACTTCCAAGAAAGACAAATAAAACCCTGAAGGATTTATGAACTTGCCCGTGTATCGCAGTCCTTTCAGCCCTTTGTACTTCCTCTAATCTGCTCCGAACAAAGAGTGTATCTGTTCCAGGAAGTCCTGACAAGCTCTGCGGAACGACACTGAATCATACCACTAACTCATTACACACTACCTACACAAAACCCTCCTGTGATGTTGACAGAGCTGTATTTAACGAGAGGAATGTTTCAAAAAGCATTGCATCTTTGCATCAGTTCTCCAGCCAAAAGAACAGTTCCAAGTACAAAATCAGCGGAGCTTTACACTACCTTGTAACACATAATCTGAAACTCTTCCAGAGCTGAGAACCTTCAACTGGGGCACTGCATTTTAGGCACAGACTATATTGCAATTTAACACTAAAGACACTGCTAACACTATCTTTAGTAAAGTTTATCTTGGGGAAAAAAAGAAGTGAAAACTCATCAGAACAGGTGTGGAAAGAACACTTTTTTCCAAATAACAAAGTATGCTCCCTTGCATATAAATACTGAATTATGGTTTATGTCACATATCCAAACGAGACGTGGAATCAACATCTCTCAAATACAGCAGATGCCTGAAAAAAAGAGCCATGAAAACAAATCTGCAGATCTACAGAAACATTCCACTTACCCATTTCTCTTCCTCAGACATCAATTCACTGGTATTTCAGAAATCGGTACCAAATAAGCAACACGATTTACTTTTGCAGTTTAAAACCCCACACAACGGCAGAAGAACTTCAGTTTTCACCTCTCTGCACCTCCCAGAGATGAACTGACACCTCCAGTGTACCACTAGCACAACCATTTCCACCCATAGCTGGCTGTGTGCTGACAGAGGTACCCCAAAAAAGCACCAAAACTCCTACAAAACTATATGGAATAACTTCTGTTGATAGTGTGAAGTGCACGTGAGATGCCTCACCGTGTACTTCTGCCAACAGAACATTCAGGGCTGGCACTGCCAGCAGGGTATCATCATCAGTGCTGCACCATCATGTGGAACACTCAAATGCAAGTATTTAAACACTACAAACCCATCGCTACAAGTTTCATATTGTCTCAAGTGATCAGTTTATACAAGAAGGCTGTGAAAAAATTTAAAAAGCCAACTTACAAGAGTGGAATTTCAACAATAAGTTGGATGAGGCAACACAGCAACTCTTCTATGAGGTCTTCACACTCTGCTCCTGAAAACAAACACATCAAAGGATTTCTTGTTTTTCAAATACCAAAAGAAAACAAAGCTTTAAACACACAGATACACATAGTCAATATTTAAATTAAGGAACAAACAGTAGAAGAGAAGTTCTACCTCTTAAAGGAGATAGGATTTTTCTTCCTGAAATAGAAGGCACTTGGGATTATGACCAGAGAAAATGCTGATGCCTTCACTTTTTTTACATAAAACAAATAACTAATAACACGTGCATCACTTAAATGAGATCTTGATACTGTAGGAATATGCTAATATTTAGCACATCAAGCCTTACTTTACTACTTGCATAAGGTCATATTAAACAGTGTTATTACTAACAGCTGAACTAATCACTTCTGACTTCTCACTGGTCCACAGTCAAATCTCTCAAAACTCCCATCACTTCACGTATCTTCCTCCCCCTTTTGCTAAATCAAGTGAAGAATAATCAGAGGCAGATAGAAAACACTTTCACTTGTATAACATACACTGCATATTCTAAACTGTGAGCTGTCAAAAGAATGCAGCTACAGAGCACATCACTGCTGCTCTTGAGTAATATACATACAGCTTTTTCATTAATGTATCTTTATTTATTGAAGAGGTTTTACTATTACTTTTATTTACTATCAATGACAGGCAAGTGCATTTTAAGGGAACAGAAGTTAATCTCTAGTCATACAAAACATGACAAAATGCATGAAATTACTCAAAATTATTTTAAAACATTCAACTGTTCTAAGCAATAAAACTGGTGGTATTTTACATCAGCATTGCAATTTTTAAAAGCAACAGCAAAAAAAGACTTGTAAGACCGAGAAAAAAAGCTTATTAAACCATTTGAAGCTTTCACATACTAAAAAAAAAAAAAACCAGAAGATAAATCTCTTGGCTCCTCAGGATTTTTTCTGCTTTCAAAAAATAAAATTATGAAGAGAAACCTACAGCATCATAAAGAAGTGGAGGAGTTTATGGTGCTGAATGGCTCGAGAGCAGGCATAGTTTATCCCCTGCATTACAGCATTGCCGCAAAATAATTACCCACATGCCTGTTTATTTTGTATTTTCCAATAAATAAGTCTTGCCATAAACACAACATTATAGCCAGGTTACAGCAGTTTTACTCTGTTTAACCCAAGTTTGTTCTTGAGCCCAGGACTCAATTTTAAGAAGCACACCAGGGGGAATATTCACAACAAAGCAATATTTTTTCTTTCCACAACTGATTTATTAAAAACACATTAAAAATTGTCACCTAGTGAACTGCACATTCTAAAGGAAATCAGTTTTTTATCACGGAAACATGGTTTCCTTTATATAGAATCCCTCATGAGTAACACAATGCAGCTCCTGTTAGTAAAAACCGAGAACTGCTCGGAGTATTTAACCTTGGACAGAAACCACAGCGAATAATGGTGCCCAGATAACATATTCTAAAGTAACTTGAATGTGACATTTTCCTAAGGCTTTCTGAATCTTGAAAATGCTTATAAAGCAAAACTTCTGCTAGTTCTCAGCAGGTACCTATTTTTCTCTCTTGACAACAGAGGAAAGGGAAAAGAGAAAAATGGATGAAAAAAGTAAAGTGAATGCATTTTTAACATATTGTTTCTTCCACCATACTACACGCACAACTCATTTGAACAGAGAATGATGTTATTTGAATATGAAAGAAGGCTTTTCCCCCAAGACTATGTTTAAAATGAAGGAAGAAAATACTGGGTTCGCACAGTCATGTGGAATGGAAGATGTGGTGGGTTTTTTTTTAAAAAAAAAAAAAAGCTTAATTGCTGTAATCAATGTCATTCAGCTACGATAATTAATGTGTCCTTTTCCCCATTGGGGCACAGCATTCTTGTTTAATTTTCATCTTGCCAAGACAATGAGGAGGATACAAGCCAAATCTATAACGTGAGAGAGAGCAATAAACATGGAACACTCTGTGTTTTCACAAACAATGCCTCTTTCAATAGCAGGATAAAGACAATACACACAAGACTCATTCACATTAATAGATCACATACTTGGATCAAAGACACGTGTAAAGCCTCGGGGGAAATAAGTAAAGGGTGAACCTGTCCAGATAAGATTAGAGCACACACACAAGGAGAGGAATCATAGGTGCTTCTTCCAAAAGATGCACAACTGCAAGCACGCTCAGGCTTTAAAATGTTCAGTTATGCTGAAGTACCATTATTACCTCAGCTATGTTTAAGTCCTCAAACACATGGATTACTTCATTTGGCAGGTAATTTGTTAGATTCTGACTTTTTGGTGTGGTTTGTTTGGTTTGGGTTTGGTTTACACATACATATTTAAAATTACTTTTATTTTTTTTTTCCAAAGCTACATATGTTTCAGACACTGGATTAGCACACAATGCACAGTCAAAATGGCTTATCCAGAAGAAACTATACAGGCCAAGAGGCTCCACTTCTAGCAGAACCAGCTCCATCCTTGGCCATGACAGAGTCCAACATTGTAACAGTCTTTCTTCTGAAGAACCAAACAAATGATGATGTAGTCATTATCAAGACCTGATGTGAACTGCTGTTGCCGCTGGATGCGCCCAATACTAATAAGATACTCAGGCATAGCAAGGCATATCCTCACCCTAGATGCCACTTGTTTTTCTGCCCTGTTGCTCATACAGATAGGACAGAACCTGGACACAGGTAATGAGATAAATCATTTCTTGCAGAACAGAATTAAGGCTTCCTTGGGTTTTGTGGTTTGATCTTCAGCTCTGAGGACACTCAGAAACTCCCTTCCACTTAAGAGTTCTAATAATAAGTACATAAATTAATTGCCATCCCTCATTTCCTTTATGTGATAGCTGAACACTCACAAAATCATTTAAGGGTTGCAGTAAATGTGCTGTTATTTATTCCCTCCTTTAAGTCCCCTTACATGCTTTAATACACCAAGAACAGCCCTCAGCAGACTTGAGATAAAAAACTTCTTTATAGGGAGTGGATAAACCTTCCTATTGCAGCTCAGGGAATAAGTTAAATGAATTGATGGTCTGATTCAGAATACAATACCCAGCATGTGCTCTCTTACACCTCTGAATCACAACACAGCTAAAGATTGTGCAGCAATAATGGGATGCAGACAGTGGAAAGATGAATGATTTGTGTTGGTGAGACTAACTCCAGCTTCAGATCGGCCAAGTCCAGTTTGGGATTTATTATTATCATGATTTTTTTTAGCTGAATCTTAAAAGAATATGGTTTAAGTGTCTGTAGGTATTTTCCTGCAGTCAAAATTATGCAATATCCTCTAAAATTATAAGCAAATTCCCAATTATGAATGAAGAGGCAACGGCTGCACTTCCTGAGCTAAAGGATTGTGTGAAAACTGTCAAAAGGAAGAAATTTCTACTCATGGTATGACTCTTCTGAAGAAAATCAAAAAACAGTGCTGCTACTGGGGACTCAATGCTGTGCAATTTCTTCACTACAACTTTATAATGGTCAGCTACAACACATCCATGCACTCAAACCTTGAAAAATCCCCCACTTCATGACACAAAACACAATTGCACAGCTTTCTTCCGAGCTTAAAACACAGTCTAGCAGGGAAAAGCACAAACAGGACGTTCAGAAAAAGGCAAAGAATATGAATTACAAAATTTGGGAGGAGACCAAATATCCGAAGCAGGTGCTGATGCTCTGCCTGCAGCATGAGCATCCCAGTGTGCTCTGAGCTCCCAGGTGCTGTATTTAAACTGAGGGAACACGGCACTGAATGTATTATCCTACTAGAAGGACAAAAATGTGATGCTCACAGTTTAAACAGGGAAACAAATACCACCACAGTGTGATTTCTGAAGAAGTTTTGATGATCCTGAAAAGAACATTTACGTTTTCTCAGAAGGCTGAGAGATTTAACAAAACATATAAAAATGGATGACAGGAAAGAGAGGTTGTTTGTGTTGGTGGGCGGTTGTGCTGTTCTTCCCAGTAACTACTCACCAGGCATTAAGGAAGTAAGGCAATTTCAAAATTCAAACACTGTATTAAAGCTTTTATCTATATGGATATTTTATTTACATTATCTAGTTGATATAATAATGTCTTTTATAAGCCTTGTTTTATTGTGCTTGCAATCAAAGAATTATAAATAACGTCAAGCTCCAGTGAACAAAAAAACCAGCAAGGATGACTAAGAATGTAATTTTTAAAAAGCGTGCTTGCCAAATACAGTAAAACCTCAGTGAAAGTACTAATAAATCTATGTAAGCGTCACAATAACAGGCATGTTCTGGTTTCCAAAGAGTAAAAAAAATAAAAATTCAAGAAAGCAACAGTTGACTTAATTATAGGAAGGCAGTCACCTTACTCCTGCACTCCGTAGGTATTTTGAAAAACCTATGTGAAGATTTTTAGGAGCCAAACCCAGTGGCTGTGTAAACTCATCCCGTTATGAACCTCAATACCCTGAGGAAGGACACAAGAAGCATCCCCAGCTGGAAACACAAGGAGGAGCTGAGGAGCAGCTCATTTCCTGCCTCCCCAGCAGACCACACACAATTACCTTCCTAATCAACAACATCCCATGAACAATCTGCTCGGAGATAATTGCTAAGTACATTTGCCACCAATATGCACAAAATTATCGCTAATAAATGTCATTGTGAATTACAGTCAAGTGCTACTAGACACGGTATAAACACAGATCTACCCCAGTGACAAGAATCACTTTCCACACCACGCTGCAAGGAACTCCCAGAGCAAGCAACAAAGATCACAGGGGTTCCAGCTAACAAAAGTATCAGCTTTTCACCCATCTCACTGGGTTATGCTGTACACTGCAGCAAGAGGTGGGCCATTTTTTTAATCCAGGAACTAAACCATAGACAGTCTGCAGGGATAGCCTATTACAAGCAGGTTTTCCTTCCTAATGCATCAGCAAGCTGACTTCATTCCTGGAGATCACTCATAATAGTTTAAATATATTAAACCATTTCAACATATAGCACTTAATCTTTTGGCACCAGAATTCTGATTTCTCCAGAGCGGTGGCAGGCACCAAGGAGTTAAACAGACTTTAATGAGCAGTTTTCACTGCTCAGTGAGCAAGCATCAATTCTGGGTCCTCAGCGTGCATCCCCCTTCCACAGTGAGATCCTTCTGGTTGTCCTCCCACAGCCCACTCACTCTGTATCAGCATTCTGAGACGTTTTTGCCTTTATGGGGTAAACAACATGCATTTACCAACTGAACAGTGCCTTGACTTGGCCTTGGCAGTGTTGGGGTAGCCGTTCGACTCGACGACCGTAGAGGGCTTTTCCAACTTGCATGATTCCACGACTCACAAGAAAGCAAAGGAAACCAAGACTCCCGCGCCAGCATTATCCACCATGAGCTCTGCAATTCTGTAAGAGCATCTTGATACAGTGCTACACAAAGACTTGTGGCAGGCAGTGTTAGCACCGTCTTTTTGCTGTAATCTAACTGATCTTGAATGCATTTGCATTATTCTTATTCAAAAAGAAAGCAGGAAAAAACCAGCTGGATTACTTGAGCATCTTCCTCGCCATCTTCCATCTTGCATAATACACGCTCCATTTCCAGAAGATGCACCCATTTTAGAACATTCTGCCTAAATTCTTCGACTTTTCTTGTACTCTTGTATAAACCCTTGCCCAGCAGTTGCCTTTTCAGTGGATTGAGTCTAACCACAGTACTGTTACCTTCCCTCACTAGATTCCTAAAAATTGCATTAATTCCGCTCCATGGCCACTGTTGGTTTATGAAAAATATCTGAAAAGAAGCACTAAATTTCAATGTCGCTCTTCCAACATTAGCATACGAACAGCTTCTCCCCAGTTCTGTTCTGTTCCTCTGAAGGGGACCAAACTGTATGAAAATGACTAAAGCTCAAGTAGGTCTACAGCATTTCTTCTGAACAACTGTTTAAAAATTGCCAAATTAATCTAAACCTATCTCTCTAGCACTTACTTCCTAGTTTTAAAGCAAAGGTTGGGATTCTTGTCTAAACAAAGCCAAAGACACTTAAGATAAGCCCAACCATTAACCTGATTCTACCAAATCCAGCACTAAACCATTTCCCTAGGTGCCACATCTACAAACATGAGAACATTTTATTTTCTCGTGGGATGTTTGTTTCACCAGCACTCGTGTGTACCTACCATATGAGCCTGGTCCTGGTCCTGCTTTCTCTTCATAAGTAAGATGAAGTTGGAGTTCCTCTTCTGACATTCGACTGATGAATACCTTCAGCAGACAGCAAATAATGAACAGTGCATTGTGAGCCTGCCAGATAAAGAGGTGGCTAGAAAGAGAGGCAGAAACAAACAAGAATCAGCAATGCTTCACCAGCAAACATACATCAAAAACCACAAGAAAATAAATGCCAGAGTAGACAAAGCCCCTGGAGCTGAAGCAAGGAAAATCCAAACTGCTCAAGCAGGGAGTTTAATTGAAAACTGAAAACACAATGGAAATGTATTTAAAAGTAGCACAGAAATTCAACCTTATTCCAAACGACATTTATAGTTACAAACACCAGAGCTGACAGAAGTATTACTCTTTGATGGTTCAGCAAACATCTGAAGGTTTCTAGACACTATGGACTCAAGGCACCCAGGCACTGGAAGAGTTCCAACAGATCTGAGACCTGAAAACTTCTCTGGCTCCATGAACCTTATCCCTTCTCCCAGTCAAACTGCCTTCAGGTAACCATAGGCATTTATGGACTTCATAAGCACCAAACAGCTTTCCTATGCAACTCACACAAATATTTGCCAGGTTTTATGAATGCAAGGGGAATATAGCTTCATTACATTTTCTTGAGTCCTGGTAAGTAAGTACCTGCCTGGAAGCCCATGCACCAGCACAGAGTCAACTACCACTTTCAAGGTATCTTTGGTTAAAGCAGCAAGAGCTCTCCAGGCAGGAATAACTTCTTTCTCCAGACACAAGCAAAAAAAACTGATGGCAGTCCTGGGAGAAGGGGGCACCAAAAAGCAAGTTTTCCTTTTTGCAGCCTCAGATCTGATGAAAGTGGGACATTTATCTATGGGTGTTGGGGAGCAACTACAGAAAGGCTCCCGCAAAAGCCCCACAGTGCTGCACAGGTAACCTCCTGGAGTTCTTTCCTACGGCTGAAAGGGGCAAGCAAACTCAATGGCAGCTGCACAACATGACCTGAAAGCAATATCTCGATAGATATTTATACATGTATTTATAAATACATATTTATATATGCTTTTATTATGTATTTTAAACATTTCCAAGATAAAATACGGGCTCATCCATTAAGCTTGAGCTAAAAAATTCAGGTGATTTTTAAACAGCTCTTAACCAGTAGTAAACCTAACTTACACCATTTGTACATGTTCATCTAAAACACAAATATTTTCATCAGCAACCTATCTACTATTGTACTTAATCTTCTGTGTCTGGAAAAGTAGTAGACACTTGTTCTGCTTCAAACAACCATTTAGGAGAATTCCAAGGTTTGGTCTGTGAGCATGTTAATTAGTAAAGTAAAAAATTCAAGAGCTAGCAACAAAAGAAACATTTAAAAAATTATGGCACACAAGCTTTTTCTCCAGGGACTTACTTCTGACATTCTGCTGAAATTTTTAATTCTTTGGTTCTAGAAAGAAAGACTTTAATCAATGACCCAAGGTTTCCTGTCCGAGGATTCTTCTCAACTAGATAAGGAAAAGTAAGATACAATTACATAGCATGTCTAAGTTGGCACTATTTCATTCAAACAACATATAGAAAAAACCCACAAATTTCAATGTCTTAAATATTTCTAGATAAAGCACAGTATGCCTTGTTTGGCTGTACAGGTGTTGTTCTTTTAAGATTCTCCAGCACACGATTTACCACTACGTAATTGTTCTCTAAATACTGTTCACCTAGATTTAAAATAGCCCAAAGGTGGGCTATTTTACTGCTTCCTTTCCAAGACTTGTCTACACCACAACGGTCTCCTGTCAGAAAACTGTGCAGGTTTTCCACAACTACCTTTTACCTTCTTGAAACACCGTTGATCAAATTTATATCATTCCTTCCTTTCGTCCTCTGATCCCTTCCCCTTACCGATCAGCTTAGAGGGCAGAGGGAAGAAGAGGCAGTAGGGGTGGAATTGTTTGTTTTAAACCTTTCAGTCATGTCATTCTGTAAAACAGTTAATGGTGGAAGTTTCTAAAGGTTTGGGATATACATAAATGCAATCCTTACACTGCTTTAATCTTACTACTGGAACACAAACAAACAGAATACTGAAGACATGAATGTGCACAGGGATGCTGTTTCTTAATTTTTCTGGAAAAGCACATGGAAAAAATATGTCACAATTTCTCACCTAAGGACTTGCAGACCGAGATTGTGGCTTCTTCCAAGAGCTTTAAGTCAGCGCTATGAAAGAAAAGGAAAGAAAAGAGAACCGGTTACACAAGCAGTTGGGTTCCTGCACTGGAAGTGAAAATTCATTACAAAACAGTCATAAAATACTTCTCTGAAGCGCTTAATTTTAGAAATCCATTAGCTGGCAGAGATCAGCTTGTCCAAACTCCCTGCTCAAGCCGGGCTCCTTAGAGCCAGCTGCCCAGGACCATGTCCAGGTGGCTTTGAAGTATCTCCACAAGCTCTCTGGGCAACCCATTCAAGTGCTTGGCCATCCTAATACCAGCCACTGCAACATGTATTTGAAGTACAGCAACTATAAAGCAGGAAACTAACACTCAAAAGTGAACTGTCGAGTGACATGTCTCCTCTCCCAAGTTACAAGTGACAGGACAAGAGGAAACGGCTCAAGCTGTGCCAGGGGAGGTTCACACTGGATATTCAAGGAAAATTTCTTCATGGAAAGGGTTGTCCAGCCCTGGCACAGCTGCCCAGGGCAGTGGTGGAGTCCTCATCCCTGGAGGGATTTAAAAGCCCTGTGAATGCGGCAGCTGGGGACAGGGGTTAGTGATGGCCTTGGCAGTGCTGGGGGAATGGCTGGACTAGATGACCTTAGAGCCCTTCCCCAATCTAAGCAATTTTGTGATCATTTGTATTACCACTGCCTTTGTGGCCCTGGTGCTGTCATGCTTAGTTGAAAATACACCACCACCAAAAATACATGCAGAACAGCAGCCTAGAGTACAAACTTGATTTTTTTTTTACAAGAAATTTCATTTGAAATTATGTATTTTTAAACCATGAATTAAAGAAACCTTTACCCGACATTTAACCTCAAGCTAGGCATTTCCTTTGTTATTACACCAATGCAACAATCACATCAGAAACACCAAATTTTTTGTAACTCCATTAATTGCCTGTTGATATGCCTCAGAAAAACATCATCCGAAAAGAACAATAAAGCAGTAAAGCAAAACCAGCCAACAACCACTGAAAGTAAACACCATCTGCGTCAAACACATACTTGCAACACTACAAATCCACCAGAGCAGGGTAAGTGATCCTCAAAAACATCCTCAACAGATGGGAAAACAAGATGAATAACCAGATATTCTGTCCAATGCCGCACTGAGCAATATGAAGGTGTCTCAATATTAATAACTAAAGGGCACCTTGTTCCACCACCCTCAACAATAAAATTTCTCCCTTCTGTCTAGTCTGCATCTACCTAGTTTAAAACCTTGTCCTATTACTGCAGGTCCTACTGCTCAGGGCGTTGGAGGAGATTGTACAGTCCCTACACAGACTGAATTAACAGTATGTAATACAGGCTGAACAATTTCAGAGCTTATGAAGCCACATCCTTGTAATGAAAGGTAGGACAACTATCACACTCAGAATAAACAGAAGAGTAGCAATGTAATGACACCTGAGCAGTGCTAAGCCTATAAAGGTTGATGGTAGGGCCTCTGTTGTGGCGCTGCTCTCACACAAAAATATACCAAAACTTAATACTGCCATAATTAGATTGCCAAAGTCACTGTTCCTTCCTAAGCATTAAGTTTTCTGAAGAGTAATCTGATTTATACAAAACCCTCAAGAGACCAGCTCTCTGTCCCACCTGTTCAGCCCCATCTTAGCAACCATCTACAGCTCTGCCAGCAACCTGAAAGGCAGTGGTGGGGGGGAACAGCCCTCCTTCTTTCTGTTTTTAAATTTAGATGGTAACACAATCAACCTGAGACTATCAGTGGTGCTGTGTGGGAAGCATCTAAACCAGCTCCACTGCCCGAAACCCTGTGGAGATGTGCTCTTAGAAGCTGTGGAGTCTGAGCTGTGACCAAACTCCTGAGGACTAGAAGACATGGGCAGGAACAGCAGCCAAAAGAACTATTTCAAAACCCTTCAACAGGAAATGATTCAAGACAGAGACACCGAACAAATTAAGTTTTAAGATGGCTGCAAATTTCCCTGTATACCAGAGTAATTTACTGTGCAGTGAACTGACAGATGAGACAGCTCTTCACCTACAGCTGAATATCCTAAGACAACTTTATGCAGATTGGCTTGTCCTGATATCAAATATCAGCATTTGTTTCTCTCTTACAGATTGCTTTGAAACGTAAGATTCAGAAAGAGCAAACTTACACTTTTGATATATACTTTAAAAACAATGGACTTCGTCTCGAAGGTGGTCTCTTGTTTCAGCATTAAAAACATGCGGAGTAATTAAAAACAAATGGTATTGAGCAAGAACACGCCACCAGCAACTACACACAACAGGTCCATGACAACACAGTTCTCTAGGTCTGTGTGACCTTGCATTTTAAAAAAAAAAACAAACAACAAACTTCTAAATTTGCCCAGCTGGCTGCTTGTCATCCGGATTTATTCCTTCCTAAGAGCAGGGAGGGGGAATATTGCACAGGACACCAACTCGGTAGAGAACTCTTAGGTACTGAATAATCATCATCTAACACAACATGACCCACCTCCCACTATCCAAAGATCCTGGGGACACAGTCTGAGTGGTTATTATAATTACTTCAGGATTTAAACCATAAACACAGACATGCAGCTTTGAATTATGGTTAATTTTCCCCTCATTTCTAAGCACTTAGAGTTCAAAGTATAGTGTTCTTACAGTTTTTTTTTTCTTCCCTTTGAGTTATTAAAACCCACACAAAATCCTCAAACAAATTCCACAGAGTTGCCTAATTTCTGCAAGTTGCCAGGATCAAAACCAGTGAAAACCCAAGCAAGGCCTTCAGATCTTCAGCAAAGCTTTTAACACTCGAGTCATTCTTTTTCCTACCAAAATGAAGTGCAGTGCTTAAAAACTACCTACAGCCCACTCGCTCTTACTCATACAACAAGAACACAACACTGAATTTTGCCACACTCAAGACTAAGCAACACCACCTGCAAAATTTCAGTTCACTCAACAGAAACACCTAGTGAGGAGGAATTTCAGCAGAAACACCACCCCAACAAACGCACACACACACCAGTGAAATGGTGTTCTCGCACTCAACAGAAGTATTAATACCGTTATATCCCCGCAGATAGATTCACGGAGAGACTATGGGGGGGTACAAAAATACCAGCTCATTCCCAGGTACCCGGGGCCAAGCTTACCAGTGGCTTTCTTTCCTTTGCTTGGGCAGGAAAGAGGAGTGAGAGACACGGAGGAGTGAGAGACTGGGTATTTTTTGGTGCAGTGAAGAGACAGAAGGTAAATTACAGTAACACTTAAGTAGAAAATGCCAGAGCTAAGAGTCATAAGGTGGCACAAAAGAAATGCTACAAGCAACTGCAGTACTGACTGCGCTCTGCAGTCCCTGTGGAGACGACATCTGGCTAATGAATTAATGTAAGAATGGAAACCCGACACTGAAACATTTGTCTTTTCATTAACCCACAGAGCAGCACTGGTACTAAATATTCAAACTGTATTTCAGCACTACAAGAGTCAGCACAGAGCGAAGGTCCTTCACTTCACTGATCAAAAATAAAAGCTCCCATTTTATCTAAAAACCCTCACCTGATAAATATGGACCGCCTTGTTGTCAAATATATGTATATAGATACATATATTTTGTGTCCAGAGAAGGGAGCGGAGCTGGGGAAGGGTCTGGAGCAGCAGGAGCGGCTGAGGGAGCTGGGGGGGCTCATCCTGGAGAAAAGGAGGCTCAGGGGGGACCTTCTGGCTCTGCAACTCTCTGACAGGAGGGGGCAGCCATGGGGGAAATCGGGCTCTGCTCCCAGGGAACAAGGGACAGGAGTAGAGGGAACGGCCTCAAGATGTACCAGGAAAGGTTTAGGCTGGATATTGGGAAAACTTCATGGAAAGGGCTGTCCAGCCCTGGCACAGCTGCACAGGGCAGTGTTGGAGTCCCCATTCCTGGAGGGATTTAAAAGTTCTGTGGATGTGGCACTTGGGGACGTTGGGTTAGTGGTGGCCTTGGCAGTGCTGGGGAACAGTTGGACTTGATGGCCGTGGAGGGTTTTTCCAACCTAAACAATTCCATGATTTTAGGCAAATATCTGTGAATAATATGGCAATTTAGGATTAACTTTAAAATGCATTTAAATCGCTTACCTTCGACATAATATATTTAATTGTAACAAAGTATCGCTAGGAGGACCTATGAAAACCCAATCTTTCAGAAAAGCAAATGAAAAACCCCACACATTTTCCAACCTAAACCATTCTGGGATTCTGTGACATGAAACACCTGTTTCAATCCATGGATCTTTAACACCATGATCACAATGACCTGGGTGAGTCTGTTCTTATAATTATGTATTTAAACTGGCACTACCTGAACTAAGCTACCTCATTTTGGGAAAGCTGTACATATTTACATATTTACCAGTTCTACAGTTTTCCAAGGAATGAGCAAAAGGTACCACCTGGCGTGGGGATTCAAACAGGCTGTGAGCACAGGGGAGAAATACTGAGGATTTAAAGCAAAATATTCTTAACCACACTGGCTTGACTGGCCCACTTAGATCCAAGCAAATATGTGAGGTGCAGAGCTGCTTCCCACACACTTTAGGAAAAAATTCCAGGCTTCACAGGAGTTCCTGCCTCATCCTGTGATCTGATGGCCAGCATTTTCAAAGTACTTCATAAAAGAAAGAAATTATTTTGTTTGCTTTTTTTTTTACTTAGAGGGTTAAGTCCACAGACTTCAGCAAAACTAAAATTAATAACAGCGAAATTTGCTCCCTTGACAGCACAGACATCTTTAAAGAAAACGGTTTTATCTTGTTTAATTTTAAAGGTATAAAATCAGGAAAGGTTTAACAGTGGCAGTGATTATTGTCTGTAACATCCCAACATCAAGCAGTAAGAGTATTTTGCACACCAATTGTCACTACAAACCCACCTATACAGAAGCAGAATCTGTGTGACTCCACCCATCAGTGGTGGAAGTAAAGAGTAACCAAGGATAATCGTGAATCTGTTGGGATCTAATCACTTTGTAGTTGCTGTTCAGAGTACAAAGAGTTTCTTCATCAGGGAGTGAGTTTTCTGTAAGAAACATCTCCTCAGTGGAGGTGGGAAAGAGTGGTAAATCGAGCAGCCTGCCAGCCAAAAAAATTTCATCGTTTTCATTGACTGCAGACTTTTATTTCTGGCTTCAAACTACCAGACAGCCGGATTCTGCGGTCAGCTATTATGGCATATACTGCAAAAAACATTACTTCCAAAGAGAAGAGGGGGGGAGAAAAAGAACCAGAAGGAAGAAAAAAAAAAAAAACAGTGGCATTATAAAGAGGATTATTTTAGAGTGGTTGAATTCAGTTGTCTTACTAAAAATTTATTATCAGTCAGTTCCATAGACTTCAACAAAGCCACAATTACTAGAAGGCAGTGAAAGTTGCTTCTTGACAACCTTGAAGAACATGTTCTTACCCCCTTTTATTTTAACAGCATCACCATACCAGAGGTTTCAAAGTGGCAGTGACTTCTGTTGAAGTGTCTCAACGTGGCAAGAGAAAACATTCTGGACACAAACTGTAATTACAAACACACCCATACCAGGACACCTGCCCTTGGTATGGTAAGAAAAAGACCCAAACCAAAAGAGACAACCACCCCCTTAAAAAAGGAGGCAGAAAAAAGCCCAAAGGAGCAGCTTTCCTGACTATTTTTCCTCATAGTAAGGCCTTTTTTTCTTTGCCATTGAATACAAAACAGAAGAACCAGCCCATTTAGCAAATTCATACTGTGGGAATGCTGATTTTAATGGACAAGTTGGAGGAAAGACATCAAAGAACATAAGGCTGCATATGATTTATTGTACCACTTTAAAAATGTACCATGTTAAGGCAACATAAAAGCTGCTCCTTTTTATGTCTTTCCACTAAAGGCCCATGCACACTATTCTTGAACCAGCAACTCATTAATAACTCCGGGGAAGGAACAAAGCTGAAGAGTAAATATTAAGCACATGATTTTCAGCAAGTTCTGCTTTAGTTAACTTTTAAGTTTTCCATCAGAAAATAATCGTAACTAATACCACGGCTAAGGAGGAGTTGCATTCTTGGTAGCAACTCGCAGGAGAGCCAGACAAACACAAGGTCTGCCTAGACTGAGAGCTACTAAGGCTCCAAAGTAAACTTCACAGCTCTTCGTTGTAACAATAACTAAAAAAGTCACCCAGAAAAGCTGTATTTTGTTTTTCCAATAGCCAAACATTCTTCAGATTGATAAGTCAGCCACTTGAAATGTAGAAGTGGCAGATTTAAGAGGTTTTATACAATTTTAATTCAGCTCCCAGGAGTCCATTCTGTGCAACAAATAAGGACTCACGAAGGAG
>VZRE01012036.1:48941-60792 GCA_013396775.1 Cephalopterus ornatus
AGATAAAAGTGCTGTGCAACATATTGCTGTGCAAGCCAAACACTCACTCCTGAGCTGGCATAAGACACAAGAACAGGGACAGCTACCACAGAAGATTCAAACTATTACCCAGCAGCAACTCTTCCCTTGACAAAGATACAGGATCTGCTTCATGAATCACTCCAGTCCTGATTCTCTCAGAACTCATCAACTTTGCAGCAGCAATTACTTCCAGAAAAGACAATTCTAGCAGAATTTAATATTAATAAAGAACAGTATAAATATTAGGAAAGCTTACTAAGAACAAATAAAGACATGCAAGGAAAAACTGCAATCATGGATGTCTCTGGAGAACTTATCTCTGAGATTTAAAGCAAATGTATAGTACTCAAATATTTCAGAAACAACAAAATGCCAGTACAGGGAGTAGAATAGAAGATATATTAAGCACTAAAAGGTGAAATACTACAAGAATGAGGTCATTGTTTATTATTTTCTAAATTTTATTTGTAGAGGACTCTATTGACTGGAAACATGCCACTCCACACTCCTTCCCTCCATTCCAGCACTGTCACTATCAGCTGCTCAAGAAGACAGGATACTGAGAGATGAAACCTTTACAATGACTCAGTATCTCTTCTCCTTTAACAACTCCACCACCGAAACTCTGCCAAAATGCACCCAGGGAACTCTTGTTTTTATGGGACAGTTGGGTCTCCACCACCTCCCTTTAGACCTGGCCAAATGGGAGATGCAATAACCTTACAAATTTATATACACCTCCCCTAGCAAACACCTCTAAAGACACCGTCTACAGCACTTGAAAAAGCTGTTTTTGTCACAGGGGCTACCTGCAGGAAGAGAAATTTAAAGTAGCCTAGGAGTGAAAATGGGACTCTGAGACAGGGAATTCTGTGGAAAAGCATTAAAGGACTATAAAATGTAATTAGTCTAAGAGGATTTCCAGAACTTTGGTTGATTGCATACTCACAGAACAGAATGAGTGCATCTTAACGTGAACACAACTCAAAGACAAAATCCCCAAAATCAGTGTACTCTGCCTTTGAAACAATGCCAATGAACACTAAAGCTATAGAATAAAGCAGAAGAGAAACCAATCTGTGTAATATCTGAGAATACTGGATCATCACTTTGTAGAAGAATCAAGGTTGAGCTTGTACATGGGCTTCTCAGCTCTGCTTCCCCTCGTTTCACAGAATCACAGGATGGTTTGGATTGAAGGGGATGTTAAAGCTCATCTTGTTCCAGCCCCTGCCATGGGTAGGGACACCTTCCACTATCCCACATTGCTCCAAGCCTTGTTGTCCAATCTGAACACATTTCCAACCTGTTCAACTACGGCAGAAGCCAACAACAACGCTGTTGGCCCGGACCCATATTCTGACTCAGGTCCCTTCCCTGCACCTTTAAATGACTTAGAGGCCCTAGATTTAAACCGTTACTTCTTGGAGAAAAGACAAGTCTAGTCTGTGTCTGCTTCACGTTCCCATTGTCTGCTCATGTTTTCCAGTTCACTTGCTCCAAGAGGAACATCTAAGGGAGAAGAGAACCAAGAAGCAGCTGGAGCCCTGCCTTCAAATCCCTCCACCTTAACCTGGAATTCTTGAGTTCCCCATGCCAGAGCATTGACAGTGTCCAAATTCCTTATCCTGTTCTCCTAAGATGAGTAACCATATTCTTTGTTTCCCAAGCTATTCTCACAGCTTGCTGCAGCTCCCAAAAGCCCCCCATTTAACCCACTTTCCCAGAAATATGAAAGCAATGGGAACAGGTTGCAAGCTAATTCCTGAAAAAGGGTCTGCGTACTTTTCAGATTTCTAACAGTATCCCAGCAGGTTAAATTCCATTAGCACAAATCCAAAACAAATAGTGCCTTAACTGCGAGTCTTAGCAAAATATTTGCCATGTTTTTCAAAGTCAGTGTCAAATCGCAGTGCCCAAGAACGTGCCCAGTTCCATGGCCACAGCCACGCTCTCGAGCAACACGACGAGCTGCTGGCTGGAATTCCTCGTGAGCTCCCCAGCCCTAATGCCCAGGTGGCTCCTTCTAAACTGCAGAGAACATTTGACTCCACAGTCCTGCCTCGAAGCGACAGAAAAATAAGGCACTGGCTGACTCTTTTCTCCTCTAAATGAAATGAATATCAAGCCATTGAGATCTGTCAAAAGGACATGATTGATAGTTTGAGCTCCAGATAGTAATTTGTAGATAAGTGGACTTGGCAAGCTTTGCCTTCCACTCATTTGGGAGCCAACAAATCTTGGAGCAATCAATCATGTGGCTTTTTCTCTCTTTGTTATATCCCAGGAGGTTTTTTTCCCCCTCTTCTAAGAACATTGTATTCACCATGCTCCTCCGAAGTAAAAATCTCAGCAAGTTCTACTGATTCTTAATGTAGATGACCACACAAACAACATGCAGCAGGTGTAACAGAGTGGACTCCTTCCTAACTCCTTCCACCAGGACCTTGTGTTATCTCACAGCTTGCTGAAGTGCTCTGCAAGGACTTTTTGGTGCAGCCTGAGCACCTTCAGCTCCTACAACTTGAACAGCCGCAGGTCATGCTTTAAATAAGCAAGACATTTCTGAGGAACTCCAGCCATCAGGTGACCCAGGAAACAAGTCCCTCCTTCAGAGTTCATGAATATCCTACAGCAAAAATGTCCAAAAATAACTACAATTAGAACAAGCATTATCAACATTTCATTTCCAGGCATGTTAACAACATTAACAGGTTAACCCCAGTGCTGGGGTTAACCCCAATTCTAGCCATGATCTCAAATACATTTCCATGACAGATGTTACTACACAACATTAAATTAAATGCCAGTCACCACCTTAAATCATTTTCAAACACGCTATTAAATGTTTCTTTTAGAAACAGCTGCCTTTGGCTGAAAAGACCACTCAAATAATAACACATAGCCACTTAAATGGACATTAAGTGGACACTGCTCTTGACTAAGAGGCACTATTGCTGTGCCTGAATGCTAGTTAAGGCAGTAGAGGTTCAACTGCCTCATACAGTCTTTATACTACATAAAAGGTTGGTCAGTATTTGGAACACAATTACAGCAGTATGTTTTAAATAGTATTTAAATTCATTTATCCATGATTTTTCCTACTTTGACTTGACTTCCATAACATAAGCCCCTCTGCATAGAAGGGTTGCTCCAGGGTATTCCAAGGTCACTCCAAAAAACAAGGTTGAACAGCTTCTGACTCCTCACATGCTGAAGTGCGACAGCCCCAAAAAACACCAAATCATTGCAAATCCTCTTTCACTCCAGAAAAGTCAGTCCTTACCCCAGCAGTAAATTATCAATGAAATCTAATTTTTTTTCCTTGAAATACACTAAATAAATGTGTAGTTCATTAAAATTAAAAAAAGTTAAATCTCCTCTTGAAAAGCAAATTAATTATTTGCTCAAAAAAAAAATGGGGGGAGGGGGAAGGAAAAGAAAAGAAATACAGACACAACTTATTAGCAACTCATTTAGTTTAACTCAGTGTTATTACACCCCCAAGGAATCAGAGCCTGGTCTGCAAGTGTCATGCTCTATTATACTCAACATCTGTTTAGTCCCAGAACTTGGCTCCACGATGCAGCAGCAGATGCTCCAGAGCAACACAAGGGAGTTTGTTTTGCACATCAGGACTCATTCCAACCTCAAATTGCTAAGGGCAGATATAAATCCTGAGTTTACTGTTTATTCTAAAAGATTTTAGTATTAATTATTAACAATGTTTACAAGAATATAATTTTTCCTCTGAAAGTTAAAAGCAATTCGGCAACAGATACCTGCTGTGTCTGTGCTCATAATTGTAACTGAAGACACAGCTGTGTACTACTGAACTTGGAAAAAATCTTGTCACGCTCTCTAAACTTTCTATTTAAATAATTTTAGACAAGTAATTATAGTTCCTTTCAGGATTAAATCATCTACTGGTCTCACAAACTAAGTGCCAATGCTGACATTTTGCTAATCAGTCCCGTACAGCCAGCTCCCCCTTCCAAAGCTATCCTTGCCACGACTGTGTGGCTGAGTTTGCAGACAACACGAATAATACAGAGGCTGCATACTGTTGCGGGGGTTTTCCTAACACAAAACTTCCCACAGAGCTATGAGACTACTGCATCACATATATATGATTCACCATGCGACAGAAGACACAGAAGTTATATTTAACAGTATGCATTATTCAGCCCCAATATTTGAATTTTACTGTCCACACAGCATATTTGAATTCTGACTACTCATTCATATTACAATAATATTTCACTGGAACACAGAATGGTTTGGTTGTGACGGGACCTTAAAGCTCATCTCATTCCACCACCTGCCATGGGCTGGGATACCTTCCACTAGACCAGGTTGCTCCAAGCCCCGTCCAACATGACCTTGGACACTTCCAGGGATCCAGGAGCAGCAACAGCTTCTCTGGGCAACCTGTGCCAGGGCCTCACCACCCTCACAGGGAAGGATGTTTATCACCAAACATCAAGTGGTCGACGGACTAAGCATCATACACAACTTCCCAACAGTGCATCCACAGATAAAGAACAGCCTAAAAAAAACCAAAGTTACACCTTGTAGATATATATTCCTGTCCAGGATCAGAGTGAATTGTCTGAAGGAGCTGCACAGCCTGGAAGTCTCTTTATATTTGTTTAATGTGTTTCAACCTGCTTTAACAGAGCAGGGAAAACTGCAGTAAACCAGAAGCCCTGCTTATTTTGCCATCTTTATGAAGATACTCAACTTCCTGCTCCCAGCAAACCAGCTATTGCAACTCACTAACTTACTTCTGTCACAGTCTCTCTGTTTTCTCATAGCTTATTCCCTAACACAGGATTTTATTCCTATTAAAACATCCCTGTTTTCCATGCAACACACAAAATATCTCACAGCATCTCCAGGATCTCTGAAAGGCAGGTAGGGAGGTAGTCAAATCAAAGGCAGGAGATCACATTAAGTCCCAGCTGATCTGGGCAAGATCTTGCATGTACTGCTTTCATACTCACCCCTCTGCACCTCGGCTTCACTAAACGGGTCCCACGTTTCATCACATCCCAACGACTGCAAAATCTTCATGACCTAAGAGATCTTATTCTGCCCATCAGTAAACAACCACAGAGCACTCCAGGGCCCAAAAAAACGCATCAAATAAAACAGTAGGCATAAAGAAACGACGTCACCTGGTCCTCCATTGTACCTTAGGATCAGAATCTTTGTATGCATTAATTGCTGATAGAAATACCTACAGGCTCTATACAGAGCAATTTTCCCAGAGAAATTGGAATTGGGTACCACACCTACCCAAAGGAACCAGAATAGGGCTCACAGATCTTCACTGCTATGACAGGACGAGTGAGAATGGCTTCCCACTGCCAGAGAGCAGGGTTAGATGGGATATTGGGAAGGAATTCCTGGCTGTGAGGGTGGTAAGGCCCTGGCACAGGTTGTCCAGAGAAGCTGTGGCTGCCCCTGGACCCCTGGAAGTGTCCAAGGCTGGGCTGGACGGGGCTTGGAGCAACCTGGGCTAGTGGAAGGTGTCCCTGCCCATGACAGGGGGTTGAATGGGATGAACTTTAAGGGATTGTAAGGAATGAGCACTGACACTGTAAAACCAAAGAGATTTGATTTCAGGAGTTGACCTACAGTTTCTCTTACCTATATAATGCCTGTAACTGCGTTCTGCTCCGTTCCAGGAAAGAAGGCAACAGTAAGCAGACCTTGTAATTCGAGTCACAGCTATATTAGCTCTCCAAAGCTCCTAATCTCTGTCTGAAAAACCCGGTGACAAAGCTCCCTCAATAAGGACAGCTTTGCAGTTTCCCAGGCATATTCACCTGCACTGCTTGGGCAATTGTTTTGGAGAAGTTTTGGTGCTGTTATCAAGGCTGGAAGAAAAAAAAAAAAAAGAAAAAAAAACAAGGAATGAAATGTTATCTTTCTGCAAAGATAAAAGGCAGTTATGCAAATATTTCATTCATACCAAGGAATCATTCACTAGTTTTCACACAATAAGAGGCAGAAAAGTTTAAGAACTTTGGTTTTACCAATTAAATCAGTAACATTTTGCTAAACAAAACTAATGATGCAGAAATACACAGCAATAACAATTCATGCCTGTAAAAGGAATCTTTAGGGGAAAAAAAATCTTTACAATCCTTAGACTTTAAGTTTTTTGCCATTTTAAATCAGAGAAGAGCATTGAAATAATCTTTGTTTTTAAAGCATGTTAAGGAGTAAAAATATTTCAGCTATAACTCAATGCCTGGCAATCATCAAATGCAATCAAAGCACTGTTAAGAATTCATCTTCTCTGACATCCCAGTCACTTACAACCAAACTACCTGGGAGATTTCAGAATGGAATAAATGTGTTCTTCATGACAAATTAAAAAAATTTCCTACTGTTTTTAAGTTAATGAGTGATGCAGGAAAGACTGTTTCTGCTCACTTTACTTTTCACTGATGTGTAATTGTCCTCCTCTTTTCTACATCATCTTTGGCGACCACGCCTTTCTCCAATTCCCCTTATCCACCCCCTTCACTTTTTCACATTGCCAACTGTCGAGACACATACAAGCACCCCGAAAAAAAACCCTAAAACCACAAACAAAAAAAAAAAAAAAGGTTTTGTGAGAAGTACCAGGCAGGCAAGCTGCTTTTGTGAAAAATACATGACCATGACGGGGTCTATCCTTGCAACTTGGGGGCCAACACCATCTTTCTTGTCTCTCTAGATAATTCTCTATTTCTCCTCTACCCAGAATTTTTCACACACTACCAAGTTTGACAGCTACTGCCTGGGGTTGTGAAAGTCTGTACCTACAACCCTTCGACTTAACTTTACAGCAGCACAGCACACTAACCATTCACCTGGTACCAAAATACCTTCCCTGAAAGCTCAACACCTTAGGACAGCAGCGCTTTTGGACAGCAGTAAGACATGCCACAGAATCAGAAGTGGTCCCCATAACCCTTAAGTACAAGAAAAATAAAAAACTGCCATCTTCAGGTCTTTAGGCAGCTCCCAACATAAATTATCTGACTTGCCCACTGTTTATTCTGCTGGATGAACAAGCACAGCATCCATTTGGGTCCTCCTGGACTATTCTAGTGCCTTCCTCTTCCGCAGCAAGAGCCTGAGTAAAGCAGCACTGCAGTGACAGTAGTGTGGTCCTTCTGGCATCCACTGAAGCCTGAGGAGTCTTGCACATAGCAGAAGTGATTTATCTCTATAGATTTACTGCAGGCAGAGAAGGCCCCTCACAAGGAGGGCACACAGCTGAAAAAATGAGTGACGATGCTGTGTTTTCTGTTCCACTTCCTTTTCCACAGCATTTTCATGGGAGTCAGTCATCAATAAAAGCCTAATTCTGAAGAGCACAATCTGCTTCCTTCACATCCCACCTACAGGACAGTTGCTCTGCTCACAAACGGAGAAGGGATTTTTCAAGACCTTCAACAGCGAGGCAGAGTATTTCGAGCAGAAGGAATCGGATGTGAGCGAGCCCGGATGTTGTGGTGGCTGCCCAAACTGCTCCACAAGAGATGCTATAAATCACCTCTGCCTTTGACAGTTCACCCTACGCGGTTTGTCATGCTGTAATGAAGTGTTCTGAAAGGAGGTGACCGAAAAATGAAAACCTGAATTCCATACACAAGACTGAGATGTACAGCTGGTCTGCTTTCTCAGTGCCATCACAGAAACGTTACACATTTTCATTCATTCTTTATAGTAACTTACAATCATTAACCACCACGTTACTGGTGATCCAAATGGCTAATGTTTGATCATCAAATCTACTAATTTTGATAAGGAGATGCCCATTTAATCATTTCAAAAAAGCTTATTTCAAATGAACTACTAGTCATCTTCACTTTTCACCTTCACAGCCTCATCCTGAACCGGAACTACTGACTCATATGCAAAAAAAATGAAAAAAACCAGCCTCGCTCAAATCACTTTTCTCTAAAGTTATACGAGATCCAAAGAAGCCTGACACAGAAATATCATTCCAGCCTTTTGCCTCATAACAAAAACTTGCGATACACCCCACTCTAAAACATACGAAAATGTTACATGATGGCACTGAATACCAATAAAGCAAATGTACGACTGCGACAAACAATAATCCTGTTTTGAAGACCTAAACCCCAAATTATTGTATTTCCACCCACCAACTATTGGCCTTTCCATCAGTACACAATCATTAGGTGACACAACTAATTTAAGTCAAGCTTTTTGTCCCCTTCTCCCCTCCGTCACCATGTTTCATCAGGGGCAGGACAGCAGGTACATGTTCAATCTCTAGAAGGAGCTTTTTTTGAGTCTCACAACCACCTTTCTGTTAAGAAGTTCAGAGAGCTGCCATTTAACTTTTGCAAGTAAATAAGCATTTATAGCATCTAGGGACTTCTTTGTCCAATTCCCACACATGCAACCAAACATATCTCTAATTTATGGACACAAAAATCCACAAGAGCTGTTAGGGACTCCTCAATTTTGTTCATTTTTAATGCTGGCAGTTACACGCCCACACCAAAACAGGATACTTGTGGCCAAATCTCCCTGAAGATACAAATGCCTCTAAAATTTATCAGGAGCTTACAAAATTTAAAGCTACAGAAACTATAAAGATCATTCTTCTGACGTAATTCCTACATAACATTTCATGAAATACCTACTGCACCAACCTGACAAATCTGAGAGTAGAATGACAGCATCAGTCTTAGAAAAACATCCTATGACAGAGGGGGACGAGAGGTGGTGTGGAGGCAATTATAAAAAGAGGTTACATCTATCCTTATTCACACATTCCTAAACACCAGGGAAAGGTCAGCACTCAAACACAGCCAGTGTTTTCTGGAGTACATGCAGAAGTAATTTCTTTAATCCAATTAGTAAGCACAGTTACAAGGGAGGAAGGCTGGATCAAGAACACCTTACAGTTTCTGTGTAAAAGGCTCAACTTTCTGCACCTGTTACAAAACTGTTACAGGTAAACAACACACTTTTCAAAAGTTTCAAGGGAGGAAAATTAAAATACTATCTCTGCTCTTTGCAGCGGGCAGGCATTTCTGTAAATTTGGTGTCTGCCCTCACCGGTGAGACTCCTGCTGTCTGCAGGACAGCTGTGCTGGAACTACAAAACGAGACCAACAAACTGAACTTTAAAAAAGAGCATCAAAGGGATATGGAACTTTAAAAGGAAAAGACTAATCAAGAATATGCATAAAGACACCTGACTTGGCATAACAATACACTGCACGTCAGTACCAATGTTGCTGGATTTATCTTCTACCAGTGGCCAAAAAGAGACTTTTAGCACCACAAATAGAGCGATGGTCATCAAAAACACAAGGTTACACCAATTCCCTGACAACCTATGATGGATTGCAGTGTTGGAGATTTTGATCAATATGAGAACTACACGAGTTTCATGTTCAGTATGAGTTTTATTGAATTTTTCCCTCTTTTTTTATTTGTTTTTTTAATACTCAGTATACATACCTAAAAATCAATTTACAGTAATCCGTTCAGTTTCCACCACAATTAAAATGGGCAGCTGGGCTGGATATGACACAAGCCAGGAAAAACCCATCACGATTTAATAAACTACGTAGCTTCTTTATGTAAGGAGTGTTAAGATTATTGTTACATACAAAGATTTCATCCCAGACATAAATAAAACCTGTCTAATGCCCAAAGTAATGTTTCAAAAAGATAATCTGACCACCTTCAAAGCTTCAAACAGGTGTTCTGACGTTGATTAGAAAATCTGCATTTGTTTCAATATTGGTATATTTTTCTGTATTTCAAAGGTTATACAATTATTTTGGCATCTGTACTCTTCCTGAATTGGGAATTATGCATATTTTTACAACAGGGCTGTTTGTCTCTGCTTTACAAGTTTCTCACAGATAGAAATCTATCCACAGCATAAAAAATCATGTTGCGCAGAAGGGCAAATCTCTTTTGTGTGTGTAATAATTTTATATTATATTACATATCATGATTTACATCACCTGCCTCCAGGATCTACTGCAAATGAAATTATACTTGCCAGATTGTGGGACTACTACAAGGTGTAAGAGGTTTCCCACTCTGGAGAACACACTTTGAAGAAATACTGTTATAATCTTTAATCTTCCACTGTGACATCAGCTCATCAGCCACCAAACAAGATTTCTTGCTTTTAGTAACTTTTGCCAGCCATCAGCACGTTAAAAACACCTCAACAATGTCAAAAACAGAGCATGTTAAAAACTGTCAGAGGGCAGGGTTAGATGGGATATTGGGAAGGAATTGTTGGATGTGAAGGTGGTGAGGCCCTGGCACAGGTTGCCCACAGAAGCTGTGGCTACCCCTGGATCCCTGAAAGTGTCCAGGTTGGACAGGGCTTGGAGCAACCTGAGAGGTGTCTCTACCCATGACAGGGGTGGAATGAGATCATCCTTAAGGTCCCTACCCTCCCAAACCATTCTGGGATTCTATGATCTTGGGATCTTCCTATTAATCTGATAAAAGCACTGGAAGGAAGCACCAGAGCCATCTGAGTTTAGCAGTAATTTGCTATAAATACTATTCTGCTGAATTTAGCAGGAAATATCAGGGATTCAAGGCTGTGCCAGTAAAACATCAGCACAGGGCTGGAAGAGGAGAATCTAACGGATGCAGGTGGGAGTGCTGAGCTGGGTCCATCATTCCCTGGGCCGTCCTGGGGCTTCTGCTGATACAGCAGCAACGTGGAAAGGCAACACAGCCCATAAAAAGGACAGCACGAGGCCTTCCCAAGCTCCTGGCAATCCAAGCAGCAAGGACAGTTTTTAAGCCACCCCAACTGGAGCAGCTTCAATGGTTTTCAGCTGGGAATTGACACAACGTGGGGTTACACAACCCTGCGTTGGGAAACCGGGCCCAACCGCCGGGGAGCCTCTTTCCACTCCCCTGCGCTCCCAAAAGAGATCTGTGCAGGCAATTCCAACAGCCCGGTTACTCCTACAAACACCTCCAATGATTAGAGGTGCAGCCCAGTACGTTATCCATCGGCACAGGCCAGGGGAGAAATCAGATTACGGCCCCACGAGCTCCCTACGCTCAGCACAGAAGATTAAAAAGAATAAATAAATTTAGGAAAAAAAAAAAAAAAGAAACTGCGCTTGGCATGAAGGCATAGGAGGTAATACAAAGCCTCGTAAGACATAAATTCTGTTTTGAAGTAAACTATGCCTCGATTTCCATAAATATAATCTTTCAGAAGCATGACAACAAAGTGGCAAGAGAGAGTAAGAGGTGGAGTGAGCCCAGGCAGACTTGAGATTCTCAGGAAGAGGATGGAAAAGGCACCAATTTATCACCTAATCATGAATAATAAATGTCATTATGAGCCCAAAACGAGAAATATGGCTGTGAACCTCTGGCATTCTGGTCCTGAGGGCACATAAAGGGACACACGGACATCCGGGGGACCCTGACGGACCCCTCTCAAGGGAAAACCTTTGAGCTGGATAAAGGGACACAGGCACATCCCAGGGACTCTCTGAGGGATCCCTGGATCCCTAAGGGACACAAACACATCCTGGGGACCCTGTGAGAAATCCCCTGGATCCCTAAGGGTCACAGGCACATCCTGGGGACCTGCGAGGGATCCCTGGATGCCTGTCACGGAGCACCCGGGGGGTGGATAAAGCGACACCGGCACATCCTGGGGACCCTGCGAGATTCCTGGATCTCCCGCAAAGGATCCCCGGAGATGCCCCAGCTCGGCCGTGCTGGGACGCGGCGGTGCTGAGTTACTCCCCGCAGCGCCGGTGCCCGAGTTACACAAGCGCAT
>VZRE01012041.1:0-31942 GCA_013396775.1 Cephalopterus ornatus
ATTATTATTATTATTATTATTATTCCAGTACTGGGCTTGTATCTGTGCAGAAAATTGGTAAGCAGAAGGTGCATCAAACTGAGCAAGCATTTACCGAGCAAGTACAGTAAATTAAAGTGGTGATATTAAGACACCTTTTATTTCTACCCAAGTGAAACCAGGCCACTTTATCAGCCTCAGGGTATTTCTATGTATATATAAGTAATGTAACAAAAAAAAATCCCAATTCTCAGTCATTAAAAATCTTGATTATCTATAACAGTGATGCCAAGTTTCTAGATCAGCACCTCACCTGTGACTGAGGACTATTTACCTCATTTTTCCTGTTATTTATGGGACAGATAGAGACAAGACTCCTGCATGTGTGAAGTGCAATAGGTGTCTGAATTCCCTGTGCAAAAGCGGTGTATACTGTACATAGCCAGAAAACCTCCATCCTGGCAAGGCCTTATAGCATGTGATGTCCATGATGATAAAATTAAGGCATGTGGTTTTGACTGCAGGTTGTACAAAACAATAACTGATAACCCTACTGATTTAAGATAAAATACTGTGTCTAAATTTCAGACTGAGATCTTTCTTTTCTTGGCCATGGGCATTTCGTGTGACAGAAGCCAGTGAACTTCACTTCCCAGAGATTTACTTCCTTCTTTCATTTAATTTCTTTTAACGCTTGACTCTGGACTCAGAATCATTTAGTTGAAATATTTCATATAAAACTCTCTTTTAATACAAGCCTGGTCTTGATTCTCTTTTAATAGAAGTCTGGTCTTGATTAGTGTTTCTTGATATTACCATAGTGTAAATAAATAATACAAGAAAAACTTAGGATTTAATTGATTACAGTTTATAAACCCATTTATTTGTGACTAAATTATGCCAGGATCAACAAATGGTAGCGGTGCCAAATTCATCAAAGTTCTGACAATAATTAGAAGCAGACTTTTTTTAATTTCTGAAAAGAGAGAACCATGGTTTATTACACATTTTGTATCAAATGTACAGTATATCTGTTTTCTTTATGAAATCATTAGATAAGCACAAGATGTGAGCCAGGTTGAAAAAATACATTGAATGTATTTAACTTAACTATTATTGAATAAAATAACAATACCAGTGATGGAATGACTGATTAAGTCCTGGCCTCTTGGTAATATAAAAATCAGTCTAGTACAGAATTTAATATTAGCCAGTAGCTAGGGGTATTGGTAATGTTAACTGCAATGAATCCTGTTAAATGTTGGCAGTCATCTGAATTTTCACACAGGCTAAACTGCAGAGAGCATTATGCATTTATTGTATCCAAGTTTGAGCTAAACAGAAATTCTTATTTAGGGAAGTTCATCTTCTTGGGAAGTGGGAAATGGCAGTAGGGAGGGGAAATGGTGTGCTGGGGTTTGATGTTCTTCTGTGCCCTTCTGTAAGAGTGTTTATCTGCCCATGTTGGTTCCTTGGGAAGGAAAACTGTCAAAGGACAAGCAGGGTTTAACAGCAAGAACTAAAGCAGTTATGAAAGTCATTAAATATGCTCACATTAGCATGATTATGCTTTCCTAAAGACTGGGGACAATTTTGAAATATCTGTCACACAGTGAATCTTATACACAGCAGAACTAATGGACAAGTCCACCCATTTCCCAGCCAAGAGCAGATCCTACTAATTTTTTAGGCAACAGCTGGCTGATCTGGCAAGTGGGACCAGAGTGAGACGTTAATTTTATTTGAAAAGCAGGAGGTAAAGGGTGAGGATAGAGAAAATACATCTTTGAGGGTTTACTGTGCTCACAGGATTCCTATCAAGGTATAAACCTTCAACACCTCACCTTCCTCCACTTCCTTAATCCGCCATGGAAAGAGGTAACTTGAAAGGTTTATCCTATCTGAGGAGATTCCCGTGCTGTAAACTCTGAGATCTTCGTGGAGCTCTAAAATGCTGTTTTGACAGACGTCTTTTAAAGTAAGGAACTTTCTCAGAAAGCCTGTTACAAATTAGAGAAAAGTCAATTCACAAGAGCTTTGAGAAATACAGTAAGAGTGAGCTGTGTGTATTTTGTTAACCTTTCAACATACTGGTTACAAGATTTGCTGTAGCCACTCTGCCCAATTACAAAACAAAACAGAACCACAGTAAAACTGTCTGCCAAGTGTTGAGAAATATAGAAATGGAAGAGCCAAATCCACAAAGATCCCTTAGGCAATACAATCTCCAGGACAGACAGGTACACAGACATCTGGAAATTTTAGGAAACACGCCTTTAAATTTTGTGGGCTTATGACCTGATTTAAAAAAAAAAAAAAAAAGGGAAGAAAAAGCAGAATGATGGAACATTTTTAGAGTAATCAGTCTATTTATGTCGTAAAGGGACTATAATACAAATTAAATGAAAACAAAATATTGTTTGAAAAAATTAAAATATTTTTCAGCCCTACCTAAGCTTCACCCTTAAAAATTAACAAATGAAAATTAAATCTATTTTGATGTGTTAGAAGACTGGCAATAACAACAACAACAACAACAATAATAATATTGCCATGCATTGAATATATTTGTGTTCTATTGTATTTGAGTGGACAGTCCAGATATAAGTTGGGGAAAAAAAAATTCAATCTAGAAGACATTTTACCCCTAATCTGTTGAAAGTTTTCTGTTTTCACTGAACCATAATCACATGTCACTATTCGTGAACATCAGTGGACAAAATACTGTAAACTTTTATTCCACACAAACATGGATGTTTCCATAGGGAAACCCTGAAACATTAGTGATAGTAATGGAAACACTGAACTAAACTAACTACTGTTAATGTGTTGGGAATAGGGAATGTTAAAAAAGTCTCAATGTTTACTCAGAGCTAGTGAATGTAAGAATAAATAAGCAAACAAACCCAAAGTAATTGGGTTTTAAGTTAGTTAGTGTGCTTTTGTCAACAATGATTTTAAGTAGAACTTCATACAGATAAACAAATGTGGCTTGTGTTTCAGTGACCTCCTTGTGGTCAGCCCTAAAGTGAAGAGGTTTCATATCCTCAGCTGGAATAATCAAGAATTAGTCAGCATAAACAAGTCTACATCAGAGAAACTAGTTCAATATACTGTAATAAATGTGATTTATCTTAGTCCATAAAGGTTTTTCAAAACAGTAGATAAAATTCCCTGAAATTAATAACACAGTGTTTTAAGTACGGTGGAGTGTGACCTAAAATTTGCCAAGAACTGCTCAACTCTTTATGTTAGTGTGCATGCAAAGGTGTAAAACAATGATTTATCTTGTTCTCAGAAAATGTAACATCTGCAAGTTAATTAAATTTGTTCCTTTTACAATTAGATTTATCAATCTAAAATATCCTCTCTTGAGTTGTTACTAAAATAGAGTCTATGAAAGAAGTTTATCACTTCAGTTGCGTGGCCTTTTTCTAAATGTAGAGAGTCATATTCAGCTAGGCTAAATGGAAACACAGCAATACTTGATCTTTCTACAAATGAGTTACTTGGAATAATTTGTTCTTTCTATCTTATTTGACAAATGTCAACAAAGACAGCAATAGCATTAATTGCCTTCTCATGCTTGCTTACTCCTGCTGGAAGATTTCACATTCCATTAGAGAGTCCGCAAGCACAGATTTTTGGGTTTATTTATATGAGATTATGAAAACTGGTAAAATGCTTGTCAGAAAAAGTATATGTTACCGTATTTTATCTTGTTTAACAGGCTTGCTGTTGTTTCAGATTCCCTGTGGGCTATGCTAGAGATGATAAAAGAAACATTTTAATTACAGTTTGAACTCAAGCCACTTCTTCCTTGAGTTATACTGCAAAAAAATCACTACTTAAATTTAAATGTAAAATTTGTGAATTACCTGTAAAGGTCTTTCTCTCTAAGCATAAAATGCAGTCATAGACAGTACACATTATTTATTCTGTAACTCGTTCAGTCTGGGTATTGAAGAAACACCCTGATGATTCAGCTAATACCACAGAAAAACTTTTTTTTCTCCTGTACTGTTCTTTGGAATAATGGAAGTGATATTTGGGGTTATTTGGTTTTAATTCACCCTGTAATTGGGATCTGATACTGCTCTCATTGAATTCTCTGCTAATTTCATAGTGATTTCCATCACACAACATTGGGGTCTCATATGGGATCCTCTATCTGTGGAAAGAGGCCCAGGTATAGAGTTTGGAAAGGACACGTTCAGTCAGTTGTTACGAGGCTGTTGCTGGCAGTTGGACTCATGACCTCTCACTGCTTACATGCAGATATTGTAAAAAAGATGAGGAATGACCAGCAGGCCTTTGGCAAGATTCATTAAAGATTGGGACATCAGGACAACTGCGGTGAATCCAGGAAGCCTGGTATAAGAGGAAGAGATTAATATTTAATCTACCACATACACTTGGCCAGGTCAGATAAGTGGCTAGATTCTTTTTTATTCCTTAATTGAGGCATTTCATACAAATTCCATGGAAAATTCCAGTTGGTACAGTAGCAAAGCTTGCAGAAATAGCATATTATTGAGGACTTCTTGAGCTCTCTTTTGAGTAGGAAGCGAGAAATGAAGAATCTCCAAGCCTATTTTCTGTTACTTTTAAAGCCTACTGGATGATTTACTTTTGAAGAAACTGAATTTTTGCAAGCAAATCTTTTGTTGTAAGAGAGATTTTACATCCTCTCATTTATGAAAAAATCAGAATGATTTCTCAACGATCATTACTTTCGTTCCTTGCAGTGTTTATAATCTTGTAAAATTTTGACTATCTCTTGGAATTACCCTTAAGGGGAAGAATTTCAATATTTATCAATGGATATAAATTTAAAAAAACCAGAACTCCCCAAACCTCAATGACTTTTCAAAATATATTCTGAAAGTTATATACTTTGAAAGAGAATTTGAAAGTGAACAAATAAAATATGCTGAATTTTAAGGACTAGAAAAAAGATCATAGACATTTGCTCTGATTCTACTACTCGTAACAAGCCTCCTGGAATTCTCATAAGATCTTCAGGACAGAGCAAAGTAACAGCTGGATAGCTCTTGGAACACTGAATTAGAATTTAAATTTTTTTTCTTTGCCATATGATGTCTGGAACAATACAACTACCCTTCTTAGCTGATGTATAAACATTCTCTAATGTAATAGGTAATGTCTTATATTAGTATGGCTACAGTGAACTTGAATTATAGATGAATACCCAACAAACATCTGGTCCAAGTGATACATTGCACTGTATTTCATAGCCCACACAGTGCTCTGTGCTGCTAATACCTATTAAGTTACATTTTCTGCCATGCAAATTATATTTAGTTTTAGATTACCTCATAACCTTAATATGTGTTCTCAGTTTTCTTCACTACTGAAACTGCAGAAGAAAACTGCTTATACTCTAAGTCTCATTTTCATCACCTGACACTTTCTTTAACTTTCTTTGTGTATTCAATCTTACAGGGCATATGGCTTAGTTATAAAAACCCCCCACATTGTTACCTTTTATTGATGATATTGCCAACACTGATTTTTTTCTCCTAGGTAATGTTATGTGTTCTTGCATATACATGTAGTGAAAGGCACAGTTTCTTCAGGACTAAAAGACATATCAGTATATTCAGGATAATGAGGCTGATTCAGTAAGACTAGACCTTCAAGCTACATTTTGCATTCACATTCTCCTGAAAACTACAATGACACATGCATGAATGAACAGTAATGAAGTGGTTAATTCACTAGGAAAAGAAAGAACAGCTGTGGGCACCTTATGAAAAACTATGTTTGACCTGCCCATCATGAAGACATTTGTTCTTTAGTGCTGCAGGTGGCAGAGTTACTAAGAAAATCAACTTAATTCAATGCAATCCTTGGAATGACTTGTTTTCTTGATAGTTTTCTGAACAGTGCACCTCTATGTCAAGTCATGATCTTTGCTGCAATACTTAAAGATTCTGACTGAGAACCAAAAGATCATTGCAAAGAGCATTGTGAAGGAGACATTATGCTCAGCATCTTTTAACATATGCAAATACAAACTACAGCGTAAGATTAGGACACAAGTGAAAGAAGCATTTCACCATTGTAGAAAAAAAACCAATAAACACACTGTTGTTTCTAGTTCTAAACTATTATCTGTACTTTCTAATACCTAAATCCACTAAAAAGCTTTTGGCTGATACACACTTCCTGTAAAAATTAATTTTATTTATCTTGTATTTCACTGAAAATTAGATTGTACTAAATATATTTAAACAGTTAGTCTGCAGGTCCTTAAGTAGAATTCTTATGAAAATCAGTGGTATTGTACCAGAAAAAAAGACGGTCAGTTAAACACCCTGGAAAGTACAGCTTCCAGTTATCCGTAGATTCTGAAAATGTGTGCTTGAGGAGCTCACATGTTTCAGACAGGAAAAAAGCAAATTGTCATTTTAATTGCCCATGAGGCAGAGAGCAGAGAAATAATATGTTCCTTAGAAATGGTTCCAAAAGGCAGTAATAAAAACTGGTGGATCTTTTAATATTCTTTTGTTACTTATTGCTGACTATCAGTGTCCTTTCTCAATCTGCACAAGTGAAAAGACCCACTCACACTGGTAGGAGCCAGAAACAGAATATACAATGCATACATTGGAATACGAAGCCAGGACATAAGCTGTGTAGGCTGCTGAATCCCTGTTATTTTAGACCAGTGACTATTATTACTGTTCAGATGTCTTCACAAACTCCCAAAAAGGGTCTGGGCACCACTCTGTGGGTCATCAGTTTAGTGGGGCCTTAACGGATCTGACCATGAACAGAGGAAGCTGTTGAGTTAGCTGAGAATGATGGCAAACTGTGAAATTTGGTGTGGTGGTTATACTTTCTTGCCTCTCAAATGTGAGAACTATGTGAGTTATAATTTGGTTCAAAAAATTAAACAGATTAAAAAAAAAAATCAATTTGTTTGAGTACCTTTTCCTAGCCGCTTTTGGATACAACACTCACACAAATTCCTATTTTAAATGGAAATTAATTTAGTGTTCTTTTCTCCATGAAGGAACCACGCCAAGAGAAACATTTTTGGTAGTCCAGGGCTATACAGCTGGCAGATTTAACCTGAAATACATACAGGGATATAAAAATAATATTTTCAGCCAGATGAATGCAGTTCAGTTTATTGCTATATTTATTATGTTAACACCCAAGGGAAAATTGAGAAAATAGTCTGTTATTCCAATATGCAAGATGCCTGTCCTAAAAAATGTATTATATAAATAAACCTAACAGAAAGAGTCATTAAATATATGTCATGGTGCAACTTTAAGAGGTCTAATTTTTCCTAGATACAACACACTTGATATTATGTCATTCCTCTAAAAATTAACAATTTTAAATTTTGTTTAAAGAAATGAATTTGTGCATTTCATCTCTTTCTAGGAAAATATTTCTATTTTGCTGCTACTTCCAGGTTTTTGCTCTAGGTATTGAATTATGTTTGCATGTTTTTTGGAACTGAAACTCTGAAAAGAATATAAATCAAAACAGCATAAAGTGGGACTGATTGGGCGTTGTAGTTGCTGACTTATAATGAAAGAAAAAGTATTCTTAAGCTTGGAAATTCTTCCAATTTCATTGTGGTCACATGCACAGAATTGGTAATGATGGGGTTAAAATAGAAAAAAAAAAAAAGTAGCTAATGGCAACCGTGCTGCTTTCACACAGGTGATAATGAAATTCTTTAGACCTCTGCAGGTGTAATTTAGTCAATTAGAGCACTAATTGAACAATTTCCTAATTGTTAAAGCAAATAACTAATATTATGTCTGTCCCCTGAGCCATCAGTTGAAGAAAGAAACATATAATTATCAGCTCATCAACCTAAGGGCAATTTACCAACCTAAAATAAACAGATTGTATTCTAATAGAGACCAAGTTATAAATAACTTCTTTTGTATGAGTAATGGGCAGTCATTTGTAAATGACAGTCCCGGACAATTCTAGGATTACATTTCCTTATTCAAATGTAGACACAAACAAATTGCTTCTAAGTAAGTGCAGATTTTAAAGTAATGTGAAAAGAGCTTTTCTGTTCAACTACAGATGTCAATTGCAGGTAAACAAAGATCTTATGAAAACCTGAACTGCTATGTAGCAGGTTTAAAGAGACAAAAAGGAGTGTTACCACGTACCTCAAGACATGTGTTTAATACCTTTTACTTCAGTGTTTTCTTCTTATGGGGGAAGGGAAGTGGTTTTGTCACATGTATATGGATTTATTTGGTCTCTAGGACCTCTGGTATAACCACATATTAACCATCTATTACATCTGTTGGTTATGTTTCAAGGAGGTCACATCTCTGTGGCCATATAAGGATGTATCCCTTTCCTGAATACACCTGTACTATGCTGGTTATAACTGAGTCTTGAGATTCTCTTGTCATACTATTGTTTAAAAAAAGAGTTGCATAAATATAACACAGCATAAAGATCTGTTTTGTAACCTAAAAAGTAGATTTTGTCTTACCTTATAGCCTAAAAAGTAGGGTTTTTCTTACTTTATGTTAAATGTCTATGGTGCAGAGGCCTTTACCAGTCAGCTTTCATATCTGGGAGAAGAAATAAGCCTCTGTGAGCTGCAAGGTATCACATCAAGGGTAGAGAATTGAAACTGCAGTGAATCTATAGGATCTATTAGAAACTTCTAAAACTATCTGTTCAACTTTTATATGGCCCTGTTAAAAGCAAGAATACCCATGGCTTCAACATTTTATAAGACGCAAGCATCATGGTGCAGCATTCAGTTGTGCATGGAAATCTGGGCTGCACACTACAAGGTCACCAAGTTACACTGAAGAAACTATTTTTTCACTCCCTGTGCCAGTGCCATTTCCCTCAGGTGAGTAATGCAGAGAAGTATGTTTGCACAGTAGTGCAAAAAAAACATTATGGACGGAGAATTCCAGTTAGATGTTCATTCAACAACTCAATTCTTTATTGATTTTATATACTATTTTAAGGATTTAATAGTGGGTATACTTCAGACTTAGAGCCCAAATCCTTTCTCTGCTATTTTTAGGCAATCTCACATACATCAGTAACAGTAATAATCAAAGAGAGAATCCCTAAAATAAAAGAAAGAAGAGAGGATGAAGGTGTGAAAGGTCTCTACGTTTTGTCAATTCTAGTGAAAAAGTGGTGCATGCTGCCAAATCCAGTAGTATATCTCTTCAACATACTTCAGATCAAGTCAGAACTAAGCTGATGTCTGACCATAATTAATACTTATTTCTTTCTGGATCGTTGTACTAACAAGTCTCCAAGCTTCTTGCCACTTACAAAGAGAGAAATTGAGAGTGGAGTTTCACAGAGTCCAAGAATCATTAAGGTTGGAAAAGACCTCCAAGGTCATTGAGTCGAACCTTTGACCAAATACCCTCTTGCCGACTAGACCATGGCACTAAGTGCCATGTCCTGTCATTTCTTGAACACTTCCAGGGATGGTGACTCCACTACCTCTCTGGGCAACCCATTCCAATACTTAACCATCCTTCCTGTGAAGAAATTCTTCCCTGATGTCCAGCCTGAACTTTCCCAGGTGCAGTTTAAGGCCATTTTCTCTTGTCCTGTTGCTGGTTCCCTGAGACAAGAGGCCAACTCCCACCTTGTTTGCAGACATGAAAGTTCAGGTACCTATATGTTATCAAGGTACCTAAGCTCCTGTTACTATCAGTGGAGCTCTAAGTCAATACAGTCACTGGGCTGGTATGCAGATCACCCTGAAACAGAGACCTTCGCTGGCCCAGACTTGAACTCTCCTATCAATTGTATAAACCCCACGCTGTTAATTTACTGAAAGATATGAAATCTACAACCTGAATCTTAAGCACAATTGGATCTTGAAGACAAAATGAGCAAACCCCGCACATAAAAATGGGACCCAGCTGTATGTTGCATACACTGGATGATGGTGGTGAGCTTTTAAGTCACCTAGTTCTATACGGATTTTGAAATGGCACACTAATGAAATGAATGAAAGCACAGGTTGACTGAATGACACACAGCTTCATTTACACTTCAATTCTCCTAAAGATATTTTAACTACCTACTCACATTAAGTAACTAATTGCAATTCCCAATCTACCTCATTGGCAATTCATTTGAAATGCAAGTTGGTAGTGCATGCCTTACTATTCACTAGAAAACAAGGAAGCATTAATCTTGCTTTATTTGTACCTGTGAGATCTCATGCCAGCATTTTCAAGTGTAAAAACTTGTGGCATATAAATTAAGCTTAGCAGAAATAGAAAGCCACCTTTTGGTGGAAATTTGACATTTCCCATACATGCTGGTCCCGAGGCAGTTTGTATTATTTCTTTTCTCAGTGAAGTGCATTAAGTAACCGTATATTGTACACGAGTTTTCAGATGAATGTATGCTTAAAATACAGAATGTTGAAGATGTCAACTTCAAATGGTTAAATGTTTAAAAATTATGTTGTCATATTTAGTACCATTCTGCCACCGGCTCCACATCAGTGTTGTTTAATAAAATCAGGTTATTTGATATCAACATATATTTTATTCTATTTTAATTTTCACATATGTATCTAAGTTATTGTTGTTATAATTAACTGTGACAGGACAGAAAGAAGGGTAGAAATTCTGAGTTCCTAGATGGTAAGAAGAGCACCAGCAACATAAATTGTCATTACCAGACCAAGACTCACAGTCAAGCAGTCTTCCACACAAAAACATTCAAACAAATAACAACCAAGGGACCACCAAATATGTAACCACAATATCCCAAGAAGCTTGCAACCAGAACAAAATCAGTTATTCAAATATTCAGACTGCAGAGGTAACAAAGAGCTTTGGTTTGTATTTGGTTATAAACGAACACATTTTTCTGGAATTTCTGGGAGAGGGATATTGGTTCCAGGTAATTTTTAAAACTTAATATGAAAAGACAGTTTTTCTTCCTAGTGAGCCAAATCATACATTTGATTTCACAAGAGAGCTTCTACCTGTTTTTATTTGAAACATTCCTTTAAAATTTTCTGGTGGCTGGTAGGAATCATTGTTTGGATTAAACATTTTTACCAATCTCTTTTACTGTTGATGAGAAATGTCCTCTTAGCGGAACACTTTTTCTCCTCAATGCTCCGCTATCTTTGTACATTTATTACTTCTGATTTGAGAAATTATGCCTTCTGGCACTATGATTTGTAATTTTGGATGCCTAATCCTGTCAGTGCTCAAATGAATCAAACTTTATTGAGTGACCTACAAGGATTATTTTTGATTTGAACAGATCTTGACAGTTGCTGCTTTGCATGCCTAATCTGATTCATTGGCTCTACTCTGGTTGCACATGCTCAATTAGAAACAAAGAAAGAAACAAACCTGTAAAGCTCACCATTTTATATGAGGAATATTCCTTCGGAGCAGAGATAAGGCTTAATGGGGTGTTTTTCTAGAGCTGTCATAGACCTTGCACTCAGAGTCTTTTACAAATAACTCTGAATTTGAAGACAAAAGCAAAAATGATAGTTAAAGAGCCCCCAATAACAGAATTACTTTTATATGTACATCCGCTTGACAAAAGCTGATCACCCTGGCAACTGGAGCATGCTCTTGACTGGATCAATTTGATTTTGAGAACATCAGGACTCTCAGGATATACTTGTAAATTGTCAAGTCTCAGGATCAGGTGATAAACTCAGTCATTATAAAATCCTGGCATCCAGTGAAACCCTTTCAACTTTCTTGGTCTTCTCTATCAATGAAAATTATGTATGGGTATATACAAATATTTTTTTTCCCCTTTTCTAACTTGAGTGCTCTGACTTTCTTCAAGAATATTTCATTGGAAATCAGGTAGTATGATGTTTTCTGACAGCAAACAAAAGAAAATAATGTAAGGTTTTTAGAGTAGGTAAATAAAATTCTTAGTATGCAGGAATATGGATTTTTGCTCATTGATTAATATACTACCCTGTGAAGCAGGTTTATTGATTAATGGGAATGTCAATGCAAAATCACACTGTTTTAATCAAATTAGAAAGCAAGGGGCATAGAAAATGTAAATGCATAAAGAAGGTCCTGGATATATTTCATAGTAATTCATCTGTTTCCATGCCTAATCAAAACATAACAAGTTAATGTGACAAGAAGACATAAGATTTATTAACATGAGTAAAAAGACAGGTATGTAAATCCAATCTGCTCAGAATTCTTATAGCTCAGAATAACAAATCTCTTCTTGGAGTGGTTCATCAGACTCGTTCATGTGAATAAATCAATAACTGCATTAGGTCCAATTAGCTCCTCCTCAACCAGTCTTATACCAATTATACCAGTCCCCTCTACTGATCAGTAGAAGGGAGATTTAAAGCAGGAATAAATTCACGTGACTAGTGCCCATGGGCATATGAGGCTGATACTGATGCCTGACACACGGGGACTGAGTCTTCCCTCAGCCCATAGGAAACTCCATCTGTAGATGTGGGGTCAATAGGCAAGAATTACCTCTGGGAAAAACTGGACAGAAATTTAGACTGTTGTGGGAAATTTTGGCAACCCTGGAAATGCTTTTGGCTCCCTGGTGCTCCCACATCTCCATGACTGACCAACACCTATCAGTTTCCCAGATAACTTCAAGGAGTTTTGAGTGTTGTTTGTGTGTTCCCTGCTGGCTGCACCCTAACCGAGTAGGAAACCCTTCTGTTTCCATGCTTTCACACTTTTTGTCCTTGGATTATTCTGTTTTGTTTTTTGGTTTGGTTTTGGTTTGGTTTTGTTGTGGGGTTTTTTGTTTGTTTGTTTGTTTTTACTTTTTTCCCTCCCCCCGTGCATTGCCCTCCATAATGACTTGTTTTTAGGTGAAGTGGTGGATTTTTTTTTTGCCCTTTGATGGCCTCTCTCTTTTAGAGGTGGATGGGAGAGGGCATCTATTGTTTCTATCAATGAAATGGCATATGGTTATTGCTAGAAATAGATGTGATGTTTTCATTTGGGCAATGACACATATGAAAGTGTTTCTTCTTCCCAGCTATAGCTTGTTCCACTCCTGCCAGTGCCACTTCACAGATCACAAAGCCTGGATTTTTTTTCAACACAGTTGTGTTCAGTGTGTAATTGTGATAGTAATTGAATGTCAGCAGTTCAAGAAGTTTTGAAACAATGTAAGCTTACAAAAATATAAAGACAAGTTTGCATTTTCACTCCAGCAACAATTACAAATCATCAAACATATTCCAGAGAGTTTGGTTCTTCTTCTTAACAGCAACAACATGCTAATACTAATAATTACTTATTTCTTTCCTTTCATGAAACTGTTTCCTCCTAAGCAGAATTGTCCAAAATATTAAAATAGGGTTACTTGAATACCTATAATGTGATAGTCTTATAGACTTAAATGTCTATAATGTGATGGTTCTGCTTTGAAAGTGTTTGATTCCTTCCCAGTACGAAGATTTGAGAAGGGTTATTATTATCCTAGCCAGAATAAAAAAGATATTCTATAAGGGCACTCAATATAACTCTATATTAAAGATCCAAACAATATTTTTAAAATCCTTGTTAGCATATCAATAAAAAGTCTGATATATATATTTCTGACCCCTGTAGGTAGGGCTTATGAGTCAGGAGGAAAAAATAGTACTTAAAAAAAGCAGGAGTCTGAAGCTCAGAATAAAAACTCTAAAATTTCATATAGAAAAATAAATTTTCAAAAGACATTAAACTGAAAACACTTCAGTCTAGAACTTTGGATCAATTCTTTGAAAATAAGCATTATAATGAATTTTAAGTAATTAATTTCAAAGTTATTAGAAAATTATAAAGACCTAAACTTTGAAATAGATTTCAGACTAAAACAACATGTTGGCAATATTTCAACTCCTGAAAACAATGACTATGGACTACCTTTCAGAGATTCCTTTCTATTTTAATTAATCACCAAATGGATTTTAGTCTTTAAGTTATAAAATAGAAAAACTTGAGCCTTCTCCTGTAACCTGGGGCACCTGAAAGCTGAATGGTGCCTTAATGTCATATGCCTACGTCCAGCTTGTCCACAGAACATTTCCATGTAAAAATAATCTAGTGAAAACTGCTACAAAACTACTGCAGTTTCACCTCACTCATCTGTTTATTCTCTCTGATATTAAACAGCATGTCACACATATATGGGTTCATAACTATCTCGATGGATAGTAAAGAAAGACTATGTTGCTGAGAGAGGATGGGATAAAGAGAGCTAAAGCAAATTTCAGATCAATGACTATGTCACTCAAACTTATATTTCTCTACCCAGAGGTCCTCAGATTTTTTTAAACCGGAATTAACTCTATGCTGATCTAACTTTCCCACTCATCATAAAAGTGATAGCAATAATCTATTGCAGAGCTCCAAGAGTGGAATTAAGCCATGAAAACAGGTCTCAGTCAGCTTTAGGACTGTATCAGCCAATTATGGCTTGCAGCAGAGCTGTGGCTGATCTTGTCTAGCTCTTTCTCTCATGTATTTTTTTTCACCTTCATCTCCCTATCAAGAAAAGCCACACCAAATTTTCTGGAGTCTGAAGTGACTGCATGCATGAAAAGAAACTGCACCAGGGGACTTTATGNTGCAAGGACACCCAGAATTTACAGCAGTTAGCTACAGGTATAGGTATCACTGTAGGTAATTTATAGGATGTAGTGTGATGGAAAGGGCTGGAGAAGACATGTGATCCATGCTTTTCAGGGGACCTATGGAGAAGCACGACCCTGATCCTCATAAATTTGTTACTGTAAAATCATTTTGGATTATTTACATTTTGAATGAAATGTCCTGGATATTTTTTATTCAATGCATGCATCCTCCTCATCTATAACACTGGTAGGGATACTTCTCACTTCAATAAACACTAGAAATGGAAGCTACTTCCTGAAAAGAAACTGCACCAGGGGACTTTATGCCCTAAATTTTGATCAAAAAGAAGTGAAACAAATGCTTTTTACCCCGAAAATGTTGCTTCTTACAGTAATTTCTCAGCACATGATTACAAATATAATTAATTTTCCAAGGGATCACAGCATAAATCAAAGAACTGATTAAACCATATTGTTTGTTACATGAAAATTCTATTGAGAGAAAATCAGATGCTGAAGACAAAAGGTAATCTTGGGTCACACTGTTTGTTTTCAGCTACTTTCTCTTAGCAGTTCAAAAGGAGATTTGAGTTGCTTATTCAGCCCTCTCTCTTAATAAGCTATCACTGTGATTTTCTACAAGAGCACACAGATCTTCTTAAAGAAAACTTTCTGAAAGTTAGAAACAAGCACAGAACACCCAGATGCATGAGATCTGTAGAATCTTTAAAAGGTAGCTGGAGGTGAGAGCTAAAGCTCTAGAACCTGATAACCAAAATCTCTAGTCTGACAAATAAATGTTTAGGGGATAGATGTGCTTCACAAAAACAGCCAAACCTAAGGCTGAAACCTCAGGTTTCAACCCTCCCCAGCTGAATTTATTCTATATTGTTCTTAGTATTAATTCCTCGTAATACGGTTGTTCCAGAGCCTCCAGTGTCGTACAACAACAACAATGGAGAAAGGGTTTTTTATGCCAGTGGGCTGGATCATCACTGTCTTTTCTATGCTCCCTTCAAGTAGTGTTGTGCTTACAAGTTTGATTTAGATTGTGATTTTTATGAACTGAATAACATGATAAAGGTAAATTGCCCAAAGACCGTGACCATGACATTGTTTCCCCTTCTACAATAACGGTAGGTTCACTTGTGGCCAAAGTACCTTAATGGTCATTCTTATGACAGGGATTTAGAGAGGTTAATCTGGGCACAAGAACACTAAGAAAGTCAGAGGGAAAAAGAGAAATAGGATTGAATATCTGGTTAGCACCTTTTTGTGATGCTTGATGGAATGAATGGTCTTTGCTTCAGTCTTTCTACTAGAAATAGTCAGGAAAAAGCAGACAGACAGACATTTGGAGGAAAGGCTGGTAAAACAATTGCAGCGACTCACCCAACCTGTATCTTGTTTTCCCATTTCCCTCTGTGAAAGCTTCCCAAGAATCTTCACATCTAGACTGCCTTCCTGTTGCCTGTCTTTCTTGGAGCTCAGAGCTGGCACTGTTCTGCTCTAGGCAGGGATCTATCTCAGCCTTGGCAGCTCTCTCACTGGAAATTTTTTTACTTTGAATACAGACTAATCTACCAGGCCATTCTGACACTAGCTGGAGTTGTTTTCATTTCACTTGCTGAGATTTGACTGAACTGCTGCAGTAAATTTTGTGAATAAGTATGGCAAAGTTGCATTTTCTGATCCTGTTTTTCTCAAAGTCAGTTTGAAACCTTCTGTCCTTGTGAGTTTAAACTTATCAATGTGTGTAATGCAGGTAACTAATCTATTCAAGAAACTGTATTTGAAGATCAGAAACTTACAGGCTGTTTGGATGACAAATGAGTGTGGATATGCAATGCTGAAAGTACCTTAATATCATGTTTGTCTCAAAGACAAGCTGTTGTGAAACTAAGTACACATAAGAAATAATTCAAATAAGTAATAAGAAATCTTTTAATTTGGATATCTGATAGAATATAGTACTACCTGAAGAATGTACTTCGTCAATAAAATGAATTGGAACATGTCAAAAATTTTTTACTAAACAGTTTTGCCTTCCTGTTTCAATATTTCATGTGCAAGAAATGCTCTTTCATTATACCTAACAGTCTTTGCAAAATTGGGTCATTTATCAACTGATAAAATTTGAAGAGATATTTAAATTTTTTGAAGATTATTTATGATATTTTACTAAGAGAAACAAAGTCTGTTACATATCCAGATTTAAGATGCTTATAATACACTATTATGAACATGAATGTCTAAAATGAAAGTAAGACATTAAAATCCTTAGACAAAAATATTCTAAGTAATTTGAACTGAAATATTCCTAATAATGTATTCATCCATTAAGTGAAATAGTTACCAAAATCGCTGACTAAATCAAATAGAAGGGAGGAAAGTACAGGAAAATGAAAAACACGGTAAAGATATAAAGCACAGAATTGCACAGGACTGATGACAGCTGGAACAAGTGTGAATCCAAGAAGCCATATGGAGTTTCTCTGTTTCTGTCTTTTCTGGTAGCACCAGGAGCGCTACTGGGGAACAGCTGGCTCGGTTCTGCCTGCAGCCCAGTGGGGATGCTGATAATGTCTGTAATCCTGACGGCGGGGGCGAGCGAGGAGAGGCATCACTGAAATCCTGCTGGCCTGAGCAGATATTTGTGCATATGAGAATATGGTACTTAAATTTGCTCCTTCTGGATGTTTGTTTGCACCTTGATATGAACTGTATAGTCAGGGTACAAAGTGGGCCAATTCCTTTCACCTCTCTTGCCTGCACAGAGGAGAGCATCTTTCGCGGCTGTATTTATTTTACACATGATCCCCTTCCTCCACTTCGGGGGAAGTTAGAACTACAGGACACTGGATATGTTTTACCCACGATAAGTTTTCATGAGGAAAATATTGATTGGTCAAACCTAAAGGCTTTTATGCATATGTTTATTTATTTCTGTGGAAGTTTTGTTAGGAAATTTTCAAAAGAACAAATGTGTTTAGGTAGAACTTGTTGTTCAGTTGGATTGATCGAAAAGGAATCTTTGTTTATATCTTTGCCTAATGTGTAATCAGATGATTCAGGAATGAGAGTTCCCTAACATGTAAGAGACTACTTAGTTCAGAAGAGGATTTTCTCATCTCAGTTAAGAATTAAATGAAGTTGAAGTAAAAACATAAACCCTCATATTTTCTTAGGTTGGATTTGTTGTGCTCCTTTACTACTAGTTTATTCCAAAATAAAGGTTTATCATCTTAAAAAAAAAAAAAAAAGAAAAGAAACAAAGCATTGCTAAGAAATACTTGAAATTTTCTAATGTATTTTTTTTTAATTTTACTACTTCACCAGGTGAACTATTTCTTCCTCAAAACCCTCTCATTGCAGAGATGTTAAGATTAACTGCTGTGATATTATTAGAAGAAAAGAAAGACTGCTTTGTTTTTCCCCCCAATATTAAATTATTTTTACAAGGTAAGTTCTAGGAGAGTGACATTTGGTGTCAACATTGTATAAACAATAGCTGCCCTGCAATTGCTAATCTATTTCCTTCATTATTGCTGATGTCCTGAAATCACAGAACACCAGAACTGACAGAAAAACAACCCATTTCCTCCAAACTTTCCTGCTGAATAATTACTTCCTATGTTTATCTGATATATGCTTCCTGTGGGCAGTTTCCATATGCTTTCCTGTGCATAGGTTTTTTTAAGGGCTCCAAGAAAAAACAAATTTTGCCAAGTACCTCCTCAAACTAAGAAGCTGAACAGATTCATGCAAGACAGAAAGAACTTTAAATATCCTTGAAGACATTTTCTGTAAAGATTTTAATATGGTTTTTACTAATCGCTTGGTTATAAAAATTTACATTGAGTCAGTTTTTAAAGGTGGATCAACTTTGCCTTATTTATTGCTGTTGTTGTAAACAAAATAGTTTTTAGTCTTCTTCCTTGTGTACACAAAAGCTTTATTTAAACCCATTAATTCTGAAAGAAACTATTGTCATCTTTAGATATGAGAGAGAGAGCTTTTATCTTTATAGGGACTTAGAGAACTTGATATGTTCTCTTCGGTTGTGTGGGGTGATAGGAAAGCTGCACACTTCTGAATACTCTCTTGCAACATGTCCTAGACATAGCACAAAGCCAGTGTGGAACAGGGCTTGGGGACATAAATCCTCCAGTTTTCCCTGCCTCCTGGGGCATTCTGAATTACATGAAACACTCACAGTGCAGATTTCGTGCTTCTGTACATGCCCATAACACATTTTTCCTAGATGTCATTTTTCTAGTAATTTTTCAGGAAAAATGAAGTACTGGATCTCGTGAGGTATTCCTCTTTTTGTTAATGTCTCCAGCTGCTCTGTGTGAAAAAGCCTTTCAGTAACATTTAGCAGAACTGTGTTTGGTCTAAGTTGCCCTCCAAATTTGTGAGTTATGTTTATTTGTTTTTTTGTTTGTGGGAGCTATGTTTTCTTAGATATATGAGGAGTATGTGACTCACTAGTGACATCAGAATCCATGTATGTGACAAAATTCCTTTGGGATTCTTCCAGAATTTCTCTGACAAATGATTACATCTTCAAGCTGGATGAATCTTAATGAATGGGTAGATATTTAATTCAGATGGTAGACATGAGTGTTTCCAAACTCACAGGTATTATTATCTTTTTGGGTGGGAAAAATCTGGTGTTGGTTTATGGAGATAAATGACAGACCAAGTGATTAATTCAGCTATTTATGTTAATCCTTCATCAGAATCTGTTTTACAAGTACAAGAGTAGTGCATGATTTATCTCTTAATGGAACAAAAATGTAATTTTGAAATACTTTGGCTAAGACAAAGCTTTCCCTCTTGATAGAATGAATCACTCTCCATTGTCAGAAGGACATCCATTATTTATAACTGGAAAACAGATTAGTCTAAATATATTTGACTACGTATATACTTGGTTTTAGGTATTAATTGAAAATAGCCTTTTACTGTAAATTGGTAGAACCTTCTAAACCTTATTAGAATACTTATGTTGATTAAGTATTTGGTGATACATGCTCTGTGTAGAAGAAAAATCATAGTGCTTTCAGCAACATGTGTTGTCCTGTAAGAGTTTCATGATGTTTAATTGGGCTGAATGCATTCAGTGAGTGAAGCTTGTATCTGTAGCAGGGAAGATCTTCACTGTGAAAGAAGCTGTGTAATAAATGGGGAAAGCTAAATAAGTTATGAGAAATGGCCGTGTTTTCAAGAGGTAGGCTTCATCTGGAGAATAATGAAGAAGGCTGGAAGTTTACTGTGGAGAGAGGGGCACTTATCTGATGTGAAATGAGAAGACCAATTACTCAGTACTTCCAGAAGTGGGTGGAGCTTCAGCAAAGGCAGTGTTTTGATTAGATTCTTCCATCATCTACCCAGTACAAACTGGACAATGCTCTCAGGCACATGATGTGATTCTTGAGGAGTCCTGGGCAGGGATGGGAGCTGTACTCAATGATCCTGATGGGTCCCTTTCAACTCAGCATATTTTGAGATTCTATGATTCTGTGGAATTCTAAATATGTAAACTTCCTAAATTACATTTCTGTTTAGAAGGGGGGAAAAAACTTCCTTCAAATTATTTTTAATTTAAGAAGTAAAATCGTAGTGAATTGATTTTAATTAAAACTCAGTTATTGGGCAGTTCTTATCTTTATGCTTGTATTAAAAGGGTACGGTGAGATACCATTGTCTTGAAAGAAAATTGAAACTCTTTCCTAATTTTAGCATTGTAAAAAGAAATAAGTGGATTTTAATATTTTAAGCATCTAGACTTGAACAATGAATAAATCTCATTAGTATCTGAGGGATTTTTTTGTTATTCCTCTTGCTGACATTTCTCCTTATGGTTTCATTTTAGAAAACCTTTATCTTTAAACACAAATCCCCAGGACAAATGCAAAAGCGACTGGAATTGATACAAATCTAAAAGTACACACATCTGTCATTACGGTTGAAGCCTAAGTAAACAATACAAATTGTACAGTGGAACATAAGATTAATTTCTGAGTTTGAAGGTTCTACTTTGGTAAAAAACTCTTGTGTGAAATTAAAAAAAAAAAGAAAAAATCAAACATGATTAAAAAAAGAATAGATCAACTGAATATGGGATTTCAAACATTAACATCCATCATTCATGGTTGCATGGTCATTTCATGGGGTCATTACCTTGTAAAACAGAAAAGCTTATGTTCTTTTGACTGTGTTTTTCTACCTTAACATATCTGGAAGTCTTTCAAATTCAACTTTAGAACTGATTTACATAAGTTTACGGTGTTTATTTCAGTTCTGTTACATCCTGTACTTTGGCACTCTCATTTGAGGAATACATTGCCTTCTTATCAATACTGAATGAAACTAGCTTAATGGAAGTTCTAAAAATGTCAGCCTTCACTGTGGCTTTAAATGTGTCTTTCTTGGATTAGTATTTTTTTTCTCTCTTTCTCTAGTTTTTAGTTCTTTTTTCTTTTCTTCAAAGGTCAAAATGGATGTTCTTTAAGTATAAATATGCTTACACTTCAACTTTGCCAGCTTTGTCATGAAATCTCCTCTCTCCACAGTACAGAAACTTGCACCATTCTTCACTATTCTCCAGATGAAGCCTGCTTCTTGAAAATACAGCCGTCTCTTATAAATTATTTACTTTTCTCCATTTTTCTACAATACAGGCTCTTTCAAAATCATTACCTTGTGTGATTTCTGTATTGCCTTGGCTAAAACAACATCCAGTCTGAATAGTTATACATCAGGTAAGGTATCCACACACTAACCTGCTCAGACCTTGTAGGTACGAAGAAAGTATCGGGATGGAAATATTGCAGTGCTGAGTAATAGAATGATCATGACATTGACAAGAAAAGTCATTAGAGCCCACCATAAAATTTATATACCATATAATTTAGTAAAAGTCAAATATCTAAAAATTAATCAAAGGCTGTATTTCTTGTATGAACTTCCGCGACAATAGATATTGATTTGGTGATACACTCAAAATTTCATAGACTTGTTCTAGTTTTACATAGCACGACAGAAAATGGATGCAACTGTCTAATAAAATAATTAGTCCTTTAGCTATGCTAATAGTGTAAACTTTTATTTTCTACTCTAAAGGCAACATAGAAATGGACACTTTTATTCATTGTAGTCCTGCTATCTCCAGACAAGAACGAACCAATCTATAATTTGGTTAAACCATCATCAAACCTTTCATTGACTCGAAATGGTTTGGACCTTCAGTTTACACTTTTGATCTAATAGCCAATAAAAGGGAAACTGCTATTATGAAAATAGCGAGTGCAATTTGAACATTAGGCGAACCACAGGTGAAGTAATGCTTTGCGCATGTTTCCATGTCATACATACACTGCCGAACAAAAAGCAAACCCAAGACATTTGTGTAGATATGACAGATGTATAACATTCAAGGTCTTTCTACATCATTCGTCAGGCTGATACCAGACAAGATTTCCATGACTGCAAATGGAAAGGATTGTATTATTTTTACAATTGTCTCAGATTCTTTCATGCTCTGATGGACATTTGTCATGACAGTTATGAACCTGATTAGGATCAGAGGTTAGGTGGTACCAGGCCAAAAAAAAGGAAGTAATGGTTGGGGACACGGATTCATCGTATCATTTTCCAGCTAAGAGCAATGAGGATGAAGAGACATTAAGTGACCATCAGTAAACACTTTTTACATATGTTTTCAACAGTCTCCTGCTTAAGTCTGTGTTTTCAATCTGGGTTTGCTGGTCAGTCATTCATAAAGTTTATGTGTAATTTTTTAATTTAATGACTCTGTCAATATACTATAATTAGAGACTTAGAAACATATCAGAGTATTTTCCCCTCTCTATGTCCAGTCATAAAGCACTCTGGGAAACAGTGCGACTTGGACAAATGTGTTTGATAAAGGAAAACAATTTTTGCTTTGAGTAGGTTTCTCCAGAATGTGAAAAGAAATAGGGAGAGGAAAACTATTTTCTGTTTTCTGAATGGTCTGATTTAATTCTATTAAAAGTAATAGTTTAATTTAAAAATCCTATAGGATCATGATTTGTGCCTCCTCTACTTCGAAGGAAAAAAGAAATTTACAAAATGAATCAGAACTCGGTTTCTTATCAGGAAGTATTTAATACATTTAATAGTCCTACTCTTATCAAGATATTGAATGGAGTTAAAACGATGAGAAATTTGGCCTCTGTATGAACATGTTTTCTTCATTATTTGTGGGAAAAGGATCTGGGGAAAAGGTCTTGAGAAATGGGCCGTTCTCTTGTCTTTTTGGTGATCACAGAAGTCAAAAGATGCAAAGTACAATCTATTTTTATTATTATTATACTCTGATTGAGACCCAAAAGTTAAGACATGTCCTTTGGAATGACATCAAGTATGCAGTATTTTTTACTCATCTAAAATGTTATTTGTTATGTGGGTATTTTTCAATGCACTTTGTCTCAAGGCCTGTGTGTTGCTTGATACAGTACTGCACCCAGCAGATATAGCATTATGTAGATTGTAAAACAGCTCTGAGCCAATGTTTTAGACTGTGGTAGCACAATAACCATGAGTTGAGCGCCCAAGAATGTGGCAGGTAACCACAAGCTATAATTCTGACAATTACAGCAATGATATTTTGAGAGACTGGATGGCTGCAGTGGTATTTTTATGTTCCCTCTTAAGGTCTTCCTTCCAAGTTAACTACTCGGTTTTGCTTAGCTGGGCTGGCATGAATGTATACTGGAAAAGTTATTCCAACCCAGCAAGATGTTTAATTTCTATGTATTCTCTCTGTTTAGTATGTCAGGGCATGGAAAGGAGGTGTAAAATCAATAAGATTATATGCAAAGGATCTAGGATTTAACAGTGCTTTCCCCCCTCGGTATTTGTATATTTATTCCAAAGATTTCTGTGTTGTTTTAGTTACATGGACAGAGAAGGTACAAATTCTGGATTTTACAAAATAAAGCAAAAGAGTTAGTGTTTTTCTCATAACTGCACATATAATCCATTAGACAGGAAAAGAAAAAGCAAATCAAATATTACCACTTGAATAACAAGAGAACTTGAGGAAGAGGTGTTGCTGTCACACATTAAAGGTGAGAAAACACATTTTAGCATATTCGTAGTAGTTTGGCCTTAAAGACAAATGTTGTCTCAACTAATTTTAGCTTCAAATGATCAGATAAAATAAAAATGAGTAAAACTGTACAACTATGTAAAAGCCTCATTTAAAGTGATGTCAATATCCTCATCTTTGAATGCTTGTGTATTAACACATTGTTATTTGCATCAGTAAACACTTTTATTTACTTATGCCATACCTCCTGCCACTTGTACCAAATGTACAGCTCATCATTTCCTTCCCTCCACTTCCATTTAATGAAAAACCCCCTGAAAAATGCTGCTGCTTTCCACCAGCTGCAATGACGAAGTTGCTTTTCTCTCATTCCATCTTGTTCAAGAATTGTAACCACTGAATTTAAGCATTTCTCCTAAATTAAAATCCCCAGCTAATTTTCATAGATAAGTTGTTATGCATGATACTTAACAGATTTTTAAAATTAAATATGACACTGATCTATTAATTGTATAGCTTAACCTGACATTTTATTTTTACTTGAATATACAGTTAATAACCTCCCATAGATGTTGTTTTTATTTTTTGCCGGTGCTTGTTTAAATATTATTACCAAAATGAATCATATTACATTTTGTTATATTTATTTTAGCTATTATTTGTTTTTTGATGATCCAGTAATGACGTGATGTGTAATTTTTCCTGAGTAAACATCTAATTTATTTTTTCTCTTTTAGTATGCAGTAACTTTTTTCTCTGGTAAAAATTGTGTGATTCAGTGGCCTGGATATATGGAATATATATGAAGATAAGGAAGTATAAATGAAAATGCCTCAGCACAGGTGACAGAAATTAAAAGGTAGGATTCATATTTGTCATCCAAAGACACTGATACATTTGATTCACTGAGGTGAATCAGAAGATAAGCTGGCTTCTACTTATGTCTTTTGTGCTGAGGTATCATATTCTTTTAACTGTTAAATACACCTGCCATAGGGTTTGCTTTTCCAGCAGTTTTCATACCTTATGTTGTGGAAGTCTGGGAAATACCATGTGGACAAAACTAATATTGCACCTGTAAAATGAGATCAAGGATTTGAAAACTGCTGATTTTCTTTCCTATACTGACAACATGTTTTGGATTTAATCATAGCACAGTCCATTTCTATTTTTTGAGCGTTGCCAGAGTTGAAATAGAACAAACATATCATTGTAGGTGCAAAGATGCTGTAATAATTTCTACATGTGGTGTATTTCTCACTCTTATTTCTTAAACTGAAATCTATCAATGTTGAATAATCATAAAAGTGACACTGATATACATCTTGTTATAAGGTTTCATATCTTAATAGAATATACAGTCTAGATAGCATGCCAGACCTCTGAATTCTGACACAAAATATCAGATATAGGAGTGTGCTTACCTTGAATTCTGTCCTCCCCTGGACACTTTGACATTACTGAAAAATCCTGTGTAATTAATCAGAGAGCAGCAATCAGAATTCCTGATGCAGCCTCCTATTTCTAAACAGATTTTGGCTTCTAAGAGAAATATTTGGAAATTGTCTTAAGTGCTATTTAATACTAACTTTTCCTTCTAATATGTATAACATTTATTAGTAAGAATGAAATAAATGGAACCGTCTGCAATGTCTGAGAAGAGTAACCCTTCCTATTAATTCTCTTCAGGGCTTTGAATTTTGGAAGATACCTTTAGGATCTCCCACTGCAAGACAACAGCTTGCCACATCTCATCCTTATGTCTACAGGAAAGTCATCACTTCATTTTTTATCAGAACAATGGCAAATCTCTCCATGTTTTAATTGCAACAAAAAAGATGGGGCCCATCTCATAAATAAATGTTGATTTATTTATGTACTGAATTATATATTTTTAATAGTCACAAAATCAAAGGGAAACAACAATGTTTATAAAGAGGCTTCGTTATACTGAAGGAGTCCTTTGTACATTTAGGTAATGCTCCCAACATCTTGATATGAATTAGCATGGTACTGAATTTGATAGAGAAATAAATTTATAACCGTTGACCTTCCAATCCTGTCCATTATATATCATGCAGACAATTTTATAATTTATAAAACTTGACAAATTCTTGTCAGTGTGTGAACTACATGACCTTTTAACTGTAAAATCTTCCTTGGAATGAAATATGCCTGAGTAAATCCATTTGTCTTTGTTTTGCTCACCCACTGGATCATAGCCCTCACACATAGAATACCAGTTTTTAAATAAGTAAACTCTCATTGACGAGGGAGACCAGAATGGTTCTGCAATAGACAATGTGGTCTGATGTGTCAATAGTCCACGTTTTATAGCTCCTGAATTACACACTGAAAGAACTTGGTGCTTCATGGATCTGAAGACTGAACATGACAAGAATGTTTGCTTGCATTTACTAAAAATTCTTTTATTTCATTAAGAAAAAAAAGCTAAATATAAATAATTTGATTTTTATTATAAATGGAATATATAAATAATTTTATACATATAAAATTATTCTTAGATACAAATCATGTCTCTGTAACTCAGATATTCTAATTTTTACTTAGGCTGAATCTTACATAATAACACCGTAACATTGCGAAATGATCTCAAAACATACCACAGTGTGTCAGTTGTCTTTCACATCTACACACTCCAAGAGACATAAAGGGGAGCCAGACTCTAAATAAGCTTAAAATAATTGGTGACACTATATAATCTTTAACAGATTTGAAATTTGATCTCTGTAATTACTTATAAAATTCTAATAGAGGCACAAACTAAGGTAATCCCTGCTAAACGATCTTTATCCTCATTTGATCCAACCTTTCTCTCTTTTGTGCTCTCCATTCTTTCTTACTTATAATCAGTCACCAAATGCCTCCTGTTTAATAAGTGGTCATTCATAAAAGTTTCTCCTGAAGTCACAAGAGCTTGACTGACAGTGGAAGTTACTGGAGTAAATGAAAAATAAAGTAAGATCTATGAAAAATATTGTAAAAAACATCCCAGTGGATACGAGAATCTACTTTGCTCCCAAGCCTGATTGTCTTCCTTTATCTGATCATTCAGGAACATGCAGCCTGGGGAAGGTGTTTCCATATGATTGTCAGAGATGATTGAAAATTTTGGGGTAGTTTTCCTCTTCTGGCCAAGGGAAAAGGTCAGATGTCCCCTTTCAGATTTGAGTATTGAAATCTTTTCAGTGAAACTCAGTTTCCAGTAGAAGAATAAAAGTGATATTTCTAATCTTGTGTCAGATTAATGTTTACCTCACCTCTCAAAACATCAGAAGTGGAGGTCAGGTAGTAGAAAACAATTGGAACAAAGCATGAAACAGCATAGGAGGAAAAACAGAAGAATCTGAGGGGGAATTTGATTGCAAATGTTTAGAGAGTAAGGAAATAAAAAGTTTTGAAAATTCCAAGCAAAAATGCATAAAATTGTATATTTCTTCTACTCAAGTGTTATTTTGCCAGCCAAAAATACAGTGACTTTATACCTTCTAATTTTTTTAAAAAATATAAAAATAATTTTCTGGAATTAAATAACTTTGAAAATAAGTAAGTCAGTTAAAAATCAGTTGTTCATCTAACAGTATTTAGATTGTTTGGGGTTTATAAAGAGTAAATATTGGTACTCTGTTTATTATGTGAAGTTCTTTAGAAGAGAGATGCTTCAGGTGGAGGGAGGAAGGAAGAGTGAGGATTTTGGCTTAACTTCCCCAATTAAGTAGAGACCAGTGTTCAGCGTGTTCAGTGCTGTAGCATGCCATTAGAATGGTCCATGATGTTATGGACCATTCTAATCAGAAAGCTTCCAGTCAGAATGGGATTGTATCTGTCTCTGTGTTTGTTTTTTGATTGATATGGATTTCATGCCACTGAAATAAAGGCTATTTCCATAAGCTGTGAATATCTGAGCTTGGTATTGCTGACCACAGCAGAGGCCATTAGAGGTCATGGTAGAAAACGTTAGTATATGTCAATTAAATCTATTTTTCTTTTTTTTTGTCTTTGGGCGATTGGCACATTTTCTATGTGCCTGATCTACTTGAAGTTATGTGGAAATGGAACTTATTAACATCTAGACAAAGGGAACAGTGTTGATTTGGAAGATACAGCAGCCAAATCAGCTTCATTTATCTACGTTAAGCAACATTTTTATTTTTAAATTTAATTTTGGTCTACAAAACTCAATGTTTCTTGTGAGCTGCTGGTAGGACACATTCTGGTGCTGACTCTGAAAATCTATGTTGTATTTTAGCCCTAATCCAGTAAAAATAAAAATTCTCTATTTTCTGTAGAGCCAACCTTGGTAGTTATTTGTTAAATTTTTAGTCTAAACTGTATTTATGTAATTTTTTCATAAAGAAAAGATTTAACACTTTAATGTTTATAAATGTCTTTACAAACCAAAATTGGTAAACCTCTCTTTTTGTTATACAGAATGAAATAACAGAACAGGAAAAAGTAGAAGAAGCAAATATTTTATTGGACATTTAAAGGCCAAAACCCAATTTTGTATATGAAGTACTGTAGCTGTTATTCATTTTGATTTCACATCTTTTTCAATTTATTCCCTAGATACAATTCTGACCAATACATTGACTTAAGTAGCTGATATTGTAGACAGATGTTAGCTCAAATCTGCGTGAATTAGTTTTCTTGAAGAAATTTACAGATACGGACACACTATATAGACATCTAAGTTTTCAGAAACTAATGGGTTACAGATACACTTTAAGCTTTTCAGGCCATGTGTTTGAAAACATTTCTGCATCGTGTCGTATCAATTTGCCACTTGAGAACAGAAAGGGGGAAATGAAATGTTACCATCACAATCAGCTACTAGAACACCTGATTTTACTTTAATATTAGAAGGTTACATTCACAAATGATGACGGTTTTGTTTTTTTAGCTCAGAGGAAATAAGGGAAAGGTGTTATAAGCTCTGAGCATCTGGTTTCTGTTTCTAACTTTACTATATTTCTAAAAATCATTACGTACCATTTTATAGGGCTAAGGAAGAACGAATGATATGACAGAGTAGCCAAAATGAATCATTATGTTCCCTTTCTAGCTCCCATTGTTTTTAGAACTACTGCAGGGTCCAATTACAATTTTACTTAAATACTTTTGGCTTTTTCTCTCTTCAGGAAAAAGATATATAAGGACACTGCTGTTCATACTGTGATGGGGAGGTAGCAATTGATCTTGGATAAGGCTGCAATGACTTTGCAAATCCTTCTCTCCTGCCCCACTCACTTCCAACAAAAGCCTACTTTTCAAAGAAATAAGAATTCTAGCAGAAGAAAAAGGTGGGGAGATGGTGCCTTCTGGTTTCCTTTTTGATTAAACAAATGCCTCAATTAATCTATTTATGTTTTCTGCGTCAGAGCTCGTATGTTTACAAAGAAGAATGAAACTTGAAAGTCCTTCAGATTTTACACTGAAAAGCTGGAAAATGTATGTATTTTTTTCTTTATTCTTTTTCTTTATGTTGTTTGATTGCTACTTGCCTTTTAAGCAATCTAATCTCACCGATTTCTGTGGCACCCACTTTGTTTACAATTGAGAGGGCATTAGTAGTTAATGAGGTCTAAAGTCTGTACTTTTGGGTCTGTTCCACCTAAAGTACACCCACTATAATTATGTGTGTGCTGGGCTTTCTGCCTCCCTGCTTGAGTGGTTAAAGATGAAGGACAAAATAACATAAAGGTGGAAATACAAAATGTAGATTTTTCCAAAACTGACACTCATCTTTCACTTATACCTGGAAGTCAAATTCCAAAGGACATATTTAGACCTGCCCCTTCCCTGGCAGTGTGACATAGCTGAGTGCTCACAGGTATCCTTATATTCCTCTTCTTTAAGAGCTTTGAGACAGAAGCTTCTCTCAAAAGAGCCTTGGTAGGCACGACCTCATAGAAAACACAGAAGGAGAAAGGGTTTGTCTTTTTGTAATGTATGCCTTTTGCCAACTGGTTGTGTGCTGGGAGCACTTAAAAGAGGGATTGCAAATTCAGGTTCAGCTTCTTTCTGTACTCACAAGAAATTTGAACGCAATTTCTAATATTCAGTGCACATCAGGCATCTTGGGAATATTCTTTTAATCCTGCCTTATAAATTGTTGTGAAAATCAGGGACTCTAACAAATTTTCTGAGTAAGAAGGCAGTGCTTAGGATGTTTTTTTGGAAACAAGTTGGTCTAGATTTGAATATTACATACCAATGTTTAGCAATGCAGGATTTAGGGCCCCCCTCTTCTCCCTTGTTTACAAATGTTTAATTTTTAAAATAAAGTCATTCTCCTTAGGTCACTTCCTGTCTGAAGTAGTAAAGCCTGAAGGACTTCTTTTGTTGCCCCTAGAGTATGTTCCTATATCTAGGATTGGGGCACTCTTCTAATAGCTGGGTCAAAGGATGTTATTAATCTGCTTAAGGTGGACACGTCTCTCCTCAGTCTATTGGCTACTTCAGGTAGCTCAGCAGGCTGGTTTTATATATACCCCTCTCTTAGGCATTAATTATCTTCATTCGCTCTCTGGGTGACACAGGTTATCCCAAGTAACAGGATTATTAAGAGTAAGAACATAAGGTACTTACCCCCACAACATGCAAATTAATTTGTGTATTTTTTCTAAAATCGTCTGCTTTAAAGTATATTTGTATGTGCTCAATGTTCCACCATTGACTAAATCTTGAAGACTTTAAGGGACCTCATACAAATTAAACTAAGAAAGTGAATAAATCCAACAAACTGATTGTCTGGATTTGGATATTTAAAAGCAAAGGTTCAGATGGCTACTGAATATGCAAATTTAGTATATTCCTTCTTTTTGAAAGAATGTATTCCTTTAGTAGGAGTATTTTCCTTTTTATTTTTTTTTTTTGATTGTTTGTTTTAGCCTTGTGTAGTTTAGGCTAAAATTCTGGTTTTTATATTATATTTACCAGTATAATAACCAGGATAGAACAGTCTAAATTACTAACAACAGGACAATATCCTGAGGAAAGAATTTTTATGGTGTGTGATGTCTTCTCCACAAAGATGACCTTGGAAGTGCTCTTCCATCAACCTATTCCCAAGTTCCTACAGATTATGAGACTTGATTGTTTGTTTGACTTATAGCTACATGGTTTGTGGTTGCTTTATTTATTTAGTGTCTTTTTTATTTATATAATTCTCCCACAGGCTAAAAATCTATTGAGTAATATACAAGCAGTCATCATGTACAACTAAAACACTGTTTTATAACTTTTAAAATGAGGGTCTCAATGAAAAGTTCATCTAAACACAGGGTTTGGATGAAGTTCTAACATTCTTCACAACAGGCTATACGTTGTAGCAGGTCTGAATGTAGAGCTGCAGTTCAGCTAACACGGTTTGACCTAAGGAGTGACTCAGAAAGGCTATAGGAGGTCTAGTAAGAAAAATAGTGTATCCCAGAACATCAGTGAAGCAGAGGAATAAATACATGTGCCTCAAATTCATGTGCATGGCAGTAGTTAAACTTCCTCCCCCTTTTCTCTCTGTGAATGTGACTGAATTTACAGTGAGAGAAAGAAACAATTGGACATCCTCTCGTGTGTGCTGAAATACCTTACAGTGGATTTCATAGAATCACAGAATCATACGGGTTGGAAGGGACCTCTGAGATCATCAAGTCTAACCCTTGATCCACTACTATCACAGTTACTAGACTATGGCACTAAGCGCCACATCCAGTTTCTTCTTAAATACCTCCAGGAATGGAGAATCCACCACTTCCCTGGGCAGCCCATTCCAATGTCTGATTACTCTCTCTGTAAAGAATTTCTTCCTAACATCCAACCTAAACCTCCCCTGGCAGGGCTTAAGACCATGTCCTGTTGTCTTACTGCTGGTTTTCTGAGAGAAGAGACCAACCCCCACCTGGCTACAGCCTCCTTTCAGGGAGTTGTAGAGAGCGATGAGGTCTTCCCTGAGTCTCCTCTTCTCCAGGCTAAACAACCCCAGCTCCCTCAGCTTCTCCTCATAGGAATTGCATTCAAGTCCCTTCACCATCCTGGTTGCTCTTCTCTGGACCTGCTCCAGCACCTCAATATCCTTCCTGAACTGAGGGGCCCAGAACTGGACACAGTACTCCAGGTGTGGCCTCACCAGGGCTGAGTACAGGGGCAGAATCACTTCCCTGCTCCTGCTGGCCACACTGTTCCTGATCCAGGCCAGGATACCATTGGCCTTCTTGGCC